>VCJD01004382.1:6494-17041 GCA_024140245.1 Backusella tuberculispora | reverse complement strand
AAAAGGAAGCAAAAAAAAAAAAAATGAGAAAAAAAAAAAAGCAGAAAGAGAATGGTTCTATGGACCCTTTTTATACTCAAAATGACAAATTTTGAACGACGTGGGAATTCAATTTAGTAAAATAAAAAACATAAGCAAGAAAAAAAAACAAGCTTTGTTTTAAAATACCGCATAGTATATTGTATTAGGGCTCCAGACAAAAAGAACTCGCTGACAGAGCAAATTGACAAATAATACGGTAATTGTAATACATAAATAAATGAAATATAGATTTATTGTCAACGATGATAAACGATTAAAACTGAACAAGTCTATAAATGAACTATTTAACTTACATTAAGAACCTTTGTAAACACATTTTATCAAGAAAAATAAAGGGGTAACTTTCTTCTTTTAGCATCTAACCGGGTTTTAATCGATGAGATAATGAAAATAATGAAAATAAATTAAAATAAAAAATATCCGGGAAAACATTTATTTATTTATCTAGTATCTAAAGAGGATAAGCATTTCTACAAAAGTAAGTCTATATCAAAGACTCGAAATAAATTTTATTTTATTTGATGTGAATTACTTAAAATTTACGCGATTTATAATATGAATTACAGTTGGTACCGTGGATTTTGTCGGTTCACAAAAAATAATTGGTGGCTACAAAAAAGGTATTAGTCGGCTAGTTTTAACTCGCTCTACATCTCTTTATTTTACTCTTCTTTTTCTCTCTTACTCTTAACTGTGATTTTTAAATTTAAAAGACTTGCTTCACTATTGTCTTTCGAGTTTCTGACTTTATGATTTCAAAATCGAAAAAACAAGGATGTCGCTACATACATTACTCTTTCCACTACAGACTGTATTAGACTTTTGTCAATTTAAGTTTAATCCCAGATTTGTTTAAATGCGCCTGCTCAAGAAAATAAATTATAGAATTGACTTTACTTCCACCAACTGTTCTTTTTTTTTTGTTGAGTTCTAACACTACACCTTTTACGCCGAAAAGTGATTTGTTGGAAAACAACTTTTATAATACGAAAGAAGTTGTCATATTCTTGAGCATTTAACAATGCAATTTTATAATTTGGACGGAGAAAAAAAAAAGTGAATACCATTAAATGCACCCTATTTTCTAGCAGTTCTGATTTTCTTAATTCTACTAAAATAACTGAGAATAAATGACTTTGTAATGTTGAAATGCACACAGTTTTTTAAATTATTTTCGAGACTGTTTGAAAATAGGCACGTTTAAACTTTTCGAAAATAGGCATCAGGATATTCTGTTTGTAACCAAAACCATTAAAGATAATGTTGTTTAGTAATAATTGGATTCAAGCCTAAACAATCAGCATATCAGCATATCAGCATATGAGATTGTATTTTTGAAGTGATGTGTGAAGTAAAAAGTGAGATACACTGAATAATACTAACAATAAGATTAAGTAATAAATAAAAATTTTAAATTAGCTAGTGGCCTTTCATTATCATCTCAAGGGTCGCATAAATCATATTTAATAGACATACCGTTGATGTTATTTAGTTATATGTATGTGTATGAATCTCTTAAAACAACTAATGGTGGTAGTAGAATAAACTCATCAAATCTTCTTAACACTGGAATATACAAAATTTATTTCAAGGTTAATCGAACAACAAGCCTTCATATTCTACATATCAGCTTTCAAACGTATATATTTTGTCTAATATATTTAGACGTATCGTACTATTTGTCATACCAGCTGCATTTACGCTTATGAAAGCAATTTCACACTATCCATATCACCCAAGAATATATAACAGTTAAAACAAACTTTATTTTATTTTTATATACTATTATTTTATTTTATTTATTTATTTTTTGTCTCTCGGTAAAATAGGAATTGTACATGCAAAATCCTACCAACTTTATCTCTTTCTAACCTCCAACACCAACGAATGACCATCCATAAGACCATAAAAACCCAATGTCTTACTATTATTCAATACAGTGTTTGTTGTTGCAGTAGAGAGTTTTTGTTGGCCTTGTGGCATACCTAATTGTGATGCAATACGATCTTTTACTGTTGAAACTAATGTATTAGGTAATAATCCTGATACGGTAATGTTTGTACCATTCAAGTTCCATTCAGGTTTATCAGGGTTATTTGGTGTTTGTACAGTGAGTGTCATTGTAGGCTATTAAATTAATAAATAAAAGTAGTAATAAATAATAAGAGTAATGAGTTTTATAAGTATACATATAGCTATATAAACTAACAATAATCAATAATTGAACTTACAGTGGATGATTGCCATTCTTGCTCTGGCTCGGTGCGGGGTTTTTTATCGGGAGTCGCTGGTGCAGGTGCGGGCTCTTCTGCTTTACGGACAGCAGGGATAACAGGTGGAGGGGAAACGGCAGGTGCAGGAGGTTCTGAAGCGGCCGCAGGTGGAGGAAGAGCAGTAATGGTGGTTGGCATACCGTTATTAGGGGAATTATAAATACCAGGTACTTGATTAGAAAATGCTTGGTTTTGATCCATTGAGTTATAGTATTGAGGTACTGTGTAAGCACCATGTGATACCTCTGGCTGCGGCTGACCAGGAATCTGAGGACCAATATCTTCTCTACAGTATTATAATAGTAAAGAATAATATTATATTATTAGAAAATGACAATGATAATAACAATAATGAAAATAACAATAAATATACTTACGAAGTTCCTCCGAATTTTTGATGCATTAATGCAATTTGATCATCAAGCTTTGTTTTATTTGCTCTTTGATTCGCCAAACCAATTGTAGCAGTGTGACCATCCCAAATAACTCTATCGCGTTTCTTAGCCTCTTCTTCCTTTTCCTTAATCTTTTTACTCATTTCCATTTCATCAGAACCAAAAATATCGGGACGTAAACCAGAAAAATTCTTCAAGATCTTCTTAATATCAGTACCCTCTTGCAACAAGTTACTATCCTTGTTCTTGGCTTCTGATGCCATCTTTTGTTCCTTCCATTTAGAGTCTAATAATTCAATACGCATATGCTCATCCATTTCTGTAATTGGAATAGCTTCCCCACAACGAGGACAGATCTGAGTAGGAACAGTTGTCTTTGCAGGAGTGACACCAATGATTTTAGGTTTATAAGCTGTTTTGATTTTAATTGGTACGTTTGTATCTGGTACTCTAGGCGCAGCAGGTTGAACAGGTGTTTCTTCGTCAGATTCATCCATATCAACATCATCAATATCCATTTCAACATCAGCACCTGTCTTTGTATTTTGCTGAACGAGGTCAGGCATAGAAGCCATGCGTTTCTGTGCCAATGACATATTTTTGAGTTCGGAAAGACTCATGGGAGGAGGTAAATCAGCCTGTTCATCTGTATCAGTAAACTCGACAGTTTCAACAACAACAAAATCATGCCAATCGATGCTAGCATATGCAACTAAAGTTTAAAAAAAAAAAAAACATATTAGTTTTGGATTTATAAGAAATTGAAAATACACGTACTTCTTTCTTTTTCATCCTCATCCTTCTTCTTTTTCTTTTCAGCCTCTTGCCAAACAACCCATTCTACTCGTTCCTTGATTCTATCCAGAATATGAGATTTATCCGTTTTGTTAGCCAAGAGTTTCTCTTGAAGATCTTTGGGCGGTAAAAAGACTTTGGTGTACTGTTTAACGAGTTCAGTGAAATATGGGAATAAACTGTGAGAAGGTCGTAAGAAATCAAACTGATAATTGCGAGATTCGCGTTGTGCTAATTGACCAATAAATGCACGTCCATTACGAGCTGCAAATTGAGCAGTTAACTTCATAATATCCCTATTCATATTATAAGATTATAAGGTTAGCTTGGTTTATATTCAATAATGTCAATTAAAATAAGAGGATCTTTACAAATCTTGTGCTGACATTGCAGGCATTGTAGCAGAAAATTCAAAAGGCTCAGGTTCTTTAGGGGCCATTTCGACATCTGGTTGGACCTGTGCTTCTTCTACTGGATCAGTATTCATATTATCTCTTTGAGGTGCTATTTTTGTGTTTATGTTTAAAGAATTAATTAATTGAATAACTAAGTACATGACAATTGACAATCAAATGAGAAAAAAAAGTAAAGATTTTACCTCTTCCTTCTCTAACTTCTGTAAATTTGAATTGATAGTAAGCATGGTAAGGATCGCTTGGATTCAAAAAGTTAAATTTGTTGTCTCTATCTGTTTCACGGATACGATTAGCTAACTCTGGGCCCTTGCTAGCCAAAAACGCGGCTGCTTTATCGATGGTGCCTAAATTCATAAGCAAAAGCAATAACATCAGTTCACCATGGTATTTACACTATTATACTTTGCTTTTTATTTTTATTTTTTTAAAAGAAAAGAAATATTTAATCTTACGTCTAACATCAGGAGGAGGATAAATAATACCAGTTACGGGTTGCGCAGTTCCTGCACTAGTATCGGCCTGCTCTACTTTTACTGACATTATTAACAACAATGACGAGTAACAAAAAGGAAAAAAAAATACAATAAATAAACTGTAGTTTTCAACTACCGTTAAAGGCAGTCACGCCATAGGGCAAACGCTTGGTGACAGGCACAAAGCTAATGACAAGTATTTTTTTTTTCTTTTCTTTTCAGCTCTTTAAGATACTTACTCACTTTACATATCTTAAATGTATTTTTGTCACAAGCCAAGTATTAGATAGTGCTTAACTTTGAACCATTCGCTCTTAACATATAAGAATTCTTATTCTTCATTGAATGTATTTCTTCTTTCTTTTATTGTTAATAACAATAAAATACAAGTTTTTTTTCTTTTTTTCTTTTAATATTTCACAATTTTAAATTCTAATATAATAACAGTAATAACAATATGCAATCAAATCTACTCCTCCAAGTTATCTTTTAATCTTTGACCAAGCAAAGAAGTATACAATTCTTCAGTCATTCCTTCATGCCAGTGGCCACTAGGTATAGGTGCCATGAAGTTTTGAAGCTTTTCATGAACATTGAAACTAATTATAATAGAATACAGTATGATTGGTTATTATTAACTATCATATGGAACTGACCAGCTACTAATTATTTATTATGACTTACCGAAGTTTACGTCCTTTACTTGCTTTTCTGTCAACATCCTTCTTCTTCTTCTTTTGTTCGGTTTGCTTACGTGCAGCCCATCTCATACCAATAGCCATTGGATCATCTGTATCAACCATGCGAGATTCGATCAATTCACGTAATTGTTGTTGATAAAAGTCTTGATCATCGAATATTTCAGCGTCGTAATTATTTAAATGGCGATCAGGTCTCTTTCCAGTATCTTCTTCATTCTCTTCAACAACAGTGACTTCTTTTCCAATCACTTTGTAGTCTGATCTTTGTAACTGTGTTCTTTTAGTCAAGCCCACCTTATCTGACAAGATATTATCGATTTGTGTCATGATATTTTGATCAAATGCCTTGAACTTTTTGTTCAAACGTGTACCAGCTGCAACTTGGACTTTATTACTCCACTTTTCTAATGTGCTATTACGGAAAGGTACAAATCTATTATAATAAAGTGTTGTTTAATGTTAGTTTAGCTTAGTTTGATTACTCTACATGTGATTTGAAATATAAGGAAAAGAGGAGAGTGCTTACACATCATTAATTGTAGAAATATCAGTCCAAAGTTTCTCAAGATATTCGTCATCATCATCCAGATATCTTTTTCTTGTGTTAAAGCCTTGGTCTGAAACATCAATTGACCCATTCTGATCGAATAATTGTGTTCTTATATCCATCAAGTCATCAATCACTTCGCGTAAATCATTTGTCGCGTTTTGTAAATCTTCAGTTACTGCATCAGACTTTGCCAAAAAATCACCAAAGCTATCGACCTGGGGAAGCTTGTTGGCATCGTCAATCACTTTTTGCATACGAATACGATTCTCTAAACTGCTATCCCACAATGTCTAAACATGATGATTGAATAGATTAGTAAATTCAAGGAGAAATGACTGTCTTTTTATCATTTACCAATTGTTGTCGAACATGTTGTCCCTTTTCCACATCAGACTGAGCACCCTTTGATAATTGAGAAATCATTTGCCTATTTTATAATTCAATAAGAATATGTATCTCTTTTTCTCTTTGGCTAAAAAATATACATACTTTTCTTCTTCTTGAATTTTACGAAGTTCGTCATTGATATTTTCACTGTCATCTACTTCATTTTCTTCTTCTTCTTCTTCTCCTTCTTCCATATCTTCATCAGATCCACTATCCTCGAAATCATCTGACAAATTCTTTGATTTTTCAAGTAAATCTTCGCTATCATCATCACTACTAGCATCTTGATCGCCATCATCAGAAGCTTCTGGCATACCCTCCCATTCTTCTTCATTGTCTGAAAAGAGATCCTTACGACTGGTACGCTTACCAGCATAGCGAGGATCTTCCATCAATTGTTGTTGTTCACTACGAAGTTTACTTTTACCAACGGAAACGTAATGATCGCGAGCTCCTGCATTTTCTACACTGTCTTCATTTTCGGAATCGCTTTTGACGTGAAGATTATCATTCAATGGTTCTACTAAATCTTCGGGATCATAATCTGTCAAAAAAACGAACAAATTTGTTAACTTTTTTTTCTTTTTTTTTTTACAAAGCTGATCTTTTTTTTCTCTACCAACCTTTAGGTGCTGTCGAATCGAGATCAGCAATGAGATCAGCTAGCGAATTCTCTAAATTTTAAAATAATCAAGTAAAATAGTAGAACATTAGTACAAAACAATATTGACAGTTTCGGGATGGTAGTTATTTACTTGGCATGTTAAACTATGGCAGTAATGATACTCTAAAAAAAAATGAGACAGTAACTATTATATTCAATGCAAAAAATAAAAAGTGGCTTATTGTGACCTTTTTTCTATTTTCCAAAAAAGGAAATGTCAAGATAGCTTTTCGGATCACTTATAAACCAGCAAAATAAACCCAGCATCTGGACCTGTGTAAAATTGGGGACTCGATCCATCAAGGTAAGTTGTTTGACACTAAAAACAAACAACACGTCTGTAAATGTATTTATTAAAAGTATAAAGTGATTTATTTATTTATTTTTACAGTTTAAGTTTCACAATTGCTTGCTTGAGCAAAAAGATAAAAAAAAAAAAAGTACTCAAAAGAAAGTTACACCAGGCTGTTTGTGGCGTATCTTGACAAAAAAAAAAGGAGCCTCTAAACTTGAAGATTCATGACTAGATCAATACAAGTTGTTGGAGCAGTGGAGCTCGTGTAACTTATCTAAATACCCCTTCTTTTAATTATCGTAACCGTTTCCTATACACTTGGTACCGATGGTGTGTTGGGTACTGACAATTTCTTCTCGGTTCCCGTCACCATCGTTTACAGCTTGGTTGAATACTTCTTCTCACTTCCCAATACCTCTCACTGTAGTAGGAAGCTCACCGTTATAGCCAATATCTCCTAATTTTGCCTTGATTGATTCACAGATTGGAAAAAAAAGCTAGCTAAAGGCTCCGCTGCTGATTCAATGCCATATTCTTCATTTTGTTTGTTGTGTTGAATAGAGTATATTCTGATAATCCAAGTGGATATTCTAAATATCTGAGGAACATAGCCATAGTGATTTACACTTTTTCTTAAATTATTGTTATTGTTTCGTAGCTTTTGGATGTTCATTTAGTCATATATCCAATTTTGGAATCTTCAGCTGAGAGGATAGCTGATCGTATTATATTCTTAGCATAAAACAAAGATACTTTTCATATTCGGGGTTTAGAGATTTTTCGTTTTTGTTCATAGTATTTGTCCCCTTTTTCTTTATCTACTTGCTTTTATTATATACCTTCTTTTTTTTTGAAATTTCTTTTTGATTTTAATGATACCATCTGCTAGAGAAGTCCCGTCCCTCTCATTTCCGAGTTATCGCTTTTCAAGGTGAAGAGTGTATTTTAAATTCCATTTATTTTCTGAAAGATTCTTCCTGTAACACACCATCCGTTTTTTTTCACAACAGATCGTTTATTGAGTGGTTCCTCTTTTTCTACTTTGTACAACTTATTTGATCTGAGCTATTTCTTCCCCCAATTAATGGAAAGAGCTTTAATTTGCATGATTTGCAATTCTTCATAATTTTTAGTAAATCGAAAAAATCAGTAGACTATAAAGCTCACATGTGTATATATGCCTTCGTTTAAGAATAAACTTAATATCCTTTGAAATCATGTATTTTTATGGCAATTTTCTTTTGTTTTGGTGATGAGAGAAAATGGTTCATTGTAATATACTACCATTTCGCAAAGCATAGAACTCTAATGAATTTCATCATTGGACATAAATCGTGACAAAATTTGTATATTGAAAAGCATTATTGACATAAGAAAATAAATCAAGATAGTACATAAACATAGATGAATGAATGGTGATGCTTTAAAAGGTAAGTAAAGTATAATAATGCTGTCCAAAAGCAAGAACAAACCAGACATTTAGTTCTTGGTTTTGTGACATTTAATCACGCTGAACTTGTTTGGATCAAACAGACAAATTTCGCTGAAAAGCACATCAACTTAATCAATACAGACCATATAAAAGCGAAAAATTAAATGATTTAAAGAAAAACCAAAATATTTATATAATTACCAAAGTAACTACTTAAAGAATACAGATTATACATAAAAAATGAAATGTAGGCAATTCATACTAAAAATAGTTGTCAATATAGCCTTTTATTTTTTCATTTTTCACTTTATTTATATTTTCATGTAGTATTTTTTTTTATAAATATAGATATAATAAATAAAAGTTTGAGTTAATATATAATTTACAGAGTCATTGAGTACTGGATGGGTTTTCAGAAGTGAGTAATCAGCAGCATTCCGAGTTCAGCAGTGGAGTTTAAACAAATTGGAAAACAAAGATGCAGTTCGTGTAACAAGATATTGGAAACGTACAGCTCTGGAAATAATCTATCATGACTTATTTTTTCTTCCTCTTCTTCTTTTTAAAAAGACTCTTTTTTAAGCTGATTTAAACGGGCTTCCAACAAGACGATCTTCTTTTCAAGATGAGAAACTTGTAATCCCAAATCATCATAAGCCGCTAACAATTCACGTTCTCTGTCGCCCAACCGACTTTCTTTGGTACCGTTATCCATACCATCACACGAAACATAAGCATGACGGAGACTATTAAACATAACATTGATGGTTGCCAGAGAATCATATGAAAATGCAAGCTCAGATTTAAGACTATCAAACGCGTTTCTTTTATTAACCCTGCCTTGACTACGGTTGTTGTTGTGGAACAGTTTAGATTTACTATTGGTGCGAGCAGTTACTTGTTTATTCTTGATTTTGAATGTTGGTGACATATAAATTTCGAAACCTCTGGAACAGCGCTTTGATACTCCCAACGACATTGTTATTATTATATTATTATTATAGATATTATTATTATTCGTATGTATAAGAAAGAAAGAAAGAAAGAAACTGATATGAATGACCCTATTTATGGTTTTTGAGTGTTGTGTAACTACACGGAAGCGTTCAAATTTATACAGCTTGTGCAAGCTACACAAAATGCATTGATTTGTTGCCCGAGTTTCAGGCGCGAGCAAGAAGAAATATGATTGAATGACCTTTACATATTTGTGCTTATACAGTGTTGTTTGATAACAAATATCTAAATATTCATTATCCAATTTGTTATTATTTTAGATATTTATAATCTGGGTTAGTCTCTGAGGCTCTTTTGTTTTGTTTTTCTCTCTTTTTTTTGCTATTTTTCCAAAATGTGTAAATGAACTTTCTCATCACAGAAAGTGCATCCATCACTAATGTTGTATAAGGAAATAAATTCATGCATTGTACACACTGTTTTTTTCTCAATATAATGTGAACACAAGCTTCTTTGTTTCCAGTTAAAACAAATATAAAATATTAAAAAGCATGTTTTATTCTACCCCAACCTGATTGGAAAATCAAAAAAGAAGCTACTGCATTTCATAATTGCTTATTTTCGAGCGGTATCGTAATTCTTTACGAACCAATCTACTGAATCCTTAACGGCTGTTTTTAAAAATGTTTTTAGCTCAGAGTGGAAAGAACTATCAACAATATAAACTTACCAATATCAAATGGCGTAAATTCAAAATCGGGTATGTATTTCATTAATTTTGCATTGTTAGCAGTTTTCTTGAACTGTCCGTCTGCTTGCGTAGTGTCAAACTATAATAGATGGATGCTTGAAATGAGTTAACATATCGAGTAAACACTTGTTAAACGTTACTTTATATTCGCCTTCAAATTCAAGGGCCTTTACAATAGCGTCAGCTACCTCTTTGATGGATACTTCGTCCTTTTCACCCACTATTTACACATATTATATGTTAACGTTTTTTTTTTTCATTTTCATTTCCATGTTTTAGTTTAGCATATGATTTTATATACCTGATAAGATAATAGGCTCGATTTCGTTGTATTCTCTTAATGTCCAAATAAATAACTTTGCCAAGTCACGAGAATAAATAAATTGTCGGAGAGGTGTGCCACTTCCCATTACCAC
>VCJD01004375.1:24358-34538 GCA_024140245.1 Backusella tuberculispora | reverse complement strand
GAAAAAAAAAAAAAATAGAATGAGGAGAAGATTACAAAAAGGAAATAAGCGAGCGGAGAAGAAAAAGACCTTCGTTCGGCTCTGTGACAAAAACAAAATAATAACAGTAAAAAGTAGAATATAAGATTCATATAGTTTTATTTCGACCACCAAAGGGGCGTCGAATATAATACTTTGTGATACATGAATAAAATAGTAAAAAGCATAACATAAGGGAACATGTAAGCTGATTTTTTTTCTCCGGTCATGAAATTATTCTGCTTGGCAACTCTTTCAGAGTAAGTTAACCATTCAGTTTAATTACTTTTGGAGGAGAAAAAAAAAGCAATAAAATATAGAAACATATTAGTAAGCGATAAGGTATTTAATAGATGTAGTAGTGTTGGCCAAAGTTGTAGAGATTTTGGTCGGACATTTGTATGCGATTTGTATTGCTATAATTGTAACTATGTAATGGTGTTGTCGGGGGAGCTATAACATGAACAGAACCAGCTGTATATACTTGTTGTTGTTCTTGGTATTGATAAACTTCATGTGGTTGCTGATAATTAGAATCTGAAATTGCCGTACAATTATCCTGATAATAGCTACCATCGCCGTTAGTGACACCATTTGGCGCGAAATGTGTTGCTGAACGATGATTGGGGGCAGGCCTTGGATCATATTGGGAAAAACAAACTTGGGTTTGGCGTGCTTCTGAACCGCAAGTGATTATCTGGGGCTGATAATGTCTGGAAGGTTTCATAGTTCTTTCGTATGGACAATGTCGATAATATTCCTCCTTCATATCAATTGGAGAGGTACATGCTGATGAACTTGCTTCATGAGATTTGGAATGTTTACGAAGAGAGCGCGAGTGAAAATAAGCTTTACCACAGCCTAAAACTGGACACGCATAAGGTCTAATACTTGAATGGGTCTTAATGTGTGTATTAAGTGAATCCGGTCTGGAAAATCTTTTATCGCAACCTAATTGTGATAAAATAACAAATTAGTTTTTCTAATTTTGAAATTATGTCACAATAAATAAAAAAGAGGGATGACAGGGGCGTATTGTAAACGTAATATATTTAATAGAAGGATGTATTACCTTCAACTTGACAAACAAAAGGTCTTTCGCCTGTATGTGTCCGCATGTGATTCTGCATTTTGTGACGTTTGAGAAAAGGCTTTTGATTTCTGGTACATCCAGCCCATTCGCAATAATAAGCAGGCTAAATAAGAAAGATATTAGTATAAACGAAGGGAGGTTTGATGTAACTGTTTGAAGAAAGGTTACCTTGCCGCTTCCAATATGAATGTCTTGGATATGTGCAATCAGCTGATCTAGTGTTGTTGTTACAGTATTACAGTCGGACCACTGGCATGAATGGGTGTCTTCTTCATCTGAGCCATCCAATAGGGGAGCTTGTGAAGAAACAGAAACGTTTTTCTCTAAAGATACTGAATCTACATTTTAGAAAAGAAAAAAAGAAAAAAAAAGAGCCCGTATCAGGAATGGCGAAAATAGAAAATAAAGCGTTAGAAAGGATTGGCTCTCTTCAGTATTATTTGTTTTTGTTAGGACTTGATTTTTTTACCTAATTGTTTTGATAAACTTTTTTCCTTTTCCAGTTGAACGACCCTTTGGATCAATTCTTCTCTAGATAAGTGACCGAAGGAAGACTTTACGAACTTGTCTGGTAAATCAGGGGCATGATTTTTTTCTAAACTCTCGAGTTTAATCTTTTTAGAGGAGCAGTCATTCATGGAGCGTCTCTTCAATTTCCTTTCGGCTTTATCATATTGCTCAGATGAATCCGAAGAGCTATCTGCATAATATGATATAGTGTGGCGGCGGTTACTTGACTTTTTCAATTCAGAATATGCAGTGATTTTACAAGAATGTTTCCAGTTTTTCTCGTCGATATTAGGCACTTGTTGCATAGATATTTGTTCTTGTGGATATATATAATTCAAATTCTAATAATAGAAAATTTCAATATTCTCATTTCTTTCCTTTTTATTTTTTTTTAAAGTTGGAAAAGAAAATAGAAAAATCTTACATTTGAAGATAGTAGTTGCATATTGATTGACTGATTTTCATCATGAGGAATAGAAATGACTTTAGCTGCATTATCGCTTTCAAACGAACTCATAAATGGGCCGTTATTTTGAGTTACATTTGAAGTAGGACTGTTGCTTTGAGGCCACATTGCTGTATCAACAACGTGTTCATGCTGTAAGCCTGTACTATTATTTTGGTTATTTTCCCACTGATGCGCAGTCGAGTTAAATTCATAAGGGCTATTGGTATTATTACTACTGCTATTATCTATTTCATAAGGCATAGATTCTGGGATGTGGCTGGGATGATTGGCATAGAGATGAGATTGTGCTACCATTTCAGAAGAAATAACAGTGGTCATTGCTATGTCGGAAACCGGAGGCATTTCGGGTGACTGAACATCTAACGAAGATGTAACTGATGTTCCTGAAAGTGACTCGTCATGAAGATGATGTTGTATAGGTACATTATTTAGACTTGTATCTTTAATAGGATAATTACATAAGTTTGTATCAACAACTACTGGTAATGGTCTAGTCATCGAGTATTTCGTCGTACTAGCATCGGCTACCATCGTGCCTATTTTTATGGCAAAATTTTTGATTAGAAAACTGTACTTAATTTGAAAATAGGGCATAGCCTTTATTTTCACAAATATTGTTAGTATGATTCCAATACCTATTGTTGAAAATGGGTATTCAGGTGTTTGCTGTACTGAAGAATAGGCAATATTGTTATTCAAATGAGTGAATTGATTTGGAGTTTCACTGCAAGTGGATGAATAACACAAAGCATTCTCTCGGTTTTCCATTCTTGATAGAGTAAAAAATAATTAAGTTTTATGTAAAAAATGAAAAATATCTTTCTATTTTTTTTTTACAGAAAATGGGAAGGAAACAAAAAAAAAGTTTATTATCATTAAGCTCATTTTTTTTCAAACATTTAAATTGAATCAATTCTTACCTCCAAAGTTATTCTATAGTCAATTTGTATGATAAAGGTGATAACTAAAGATATTCAGATTAATATATAGACATATTTTATCGAAGTGTTTGTCTACCTTTCTAAAAAATATGTATTTTTATGATTTTCTAAAATAAAATGAAAAGGATGTAAAAGAGAGAGAGAGAGAAAAAAGGGGAAAAAAAAGGAAAAAAATCATTGATTTGATTACATTCACTCTATATAAATGGGGCAACAATCCTTCTAAATTAAGGTGTTGAGTAACCCGCTTATTCTATAATAATGATAATAATAGAAAAAAGCCATAAATTCAAGGCGCACATGCTAAATATTTAATCCATATTTTATTACTACGTCTTACACTTTTACTACTTTCCTAATGTTGATTATTATCTCAAGTAACACTATTTATTACTATTATAGGGAATTGCCTTTTTCTTGTTTATCAAAGCTTTTGATATTCAATTATCTTACTAAGAGCATATGGACATTGGCTTGAAAGGTTCCACTACTCCGATATTATCCAAAGTTATTCACAGTCTACAAAATATGATGTTTTTGAAGTTAATTATTGTTCTACCTATTAATATTAAATATCAATGTAAAATGACGACAATTATCATCATTCTGTATTCAACATCTTAACTTGACCCTCTAAAAAAGACAATTTTAGTGTTATGCACTAAATCTTACTGTACTTACTATTATTCAAGTCCCGGCGAGCTGAAATCTAGAACTCTAAGATCTTCTGATTTGAAACATAATCAATAAAATCGGCTCTTCGCCTTTTAAGACTATTAGAGCAAAAGCTTCCGGAGTGAGTTAAATTAGTTAATCCGAGTGAAGGAGTAAGTGAAAGAAAGGTGTCAATATTTGTTGTTATAACTCTATTTTGATTTCCACTCTATATTTTTTCTTTGCTTCTTATTCTTTCGGTTTGACCCTTTTGGGCAGCCCTTTCGGGCAGCCCTTTCCTTTCTTACAAAAACTTTTGTCAGTGAAAAGCGCCATTCCTTTCAAGCGCGTCAACCCACGTGATTAAATGCCTATCTTTTTGTTTTTCTTAATGTGCACCGCAATCACTTTCATATGCTTTGGCGCTCGAGCCTATCAAATACTAATTGACTTTTGGGGACCAAAAAAAAAGTTCGACACGCGTTTATCAAAGAATATATCAAAAAGTTTATGATCGACGTCTACATGTGAAAGTAAACTTTTGGAACTTTAATTTCTATTTCTATCTCAAGCATGTGAAAAAAATAAAAACAAAGACAGTTTATTAAATCTTTCTTACGTTTAAAAAGCCAAAGAAAAATACAATAATAAAGCCATTTGTTTCTCACTCTTATTATTTCATTTCCTTGTTTGTTTGTTTTTTGTATAATATTAAAAAGGTAGTTAAACCAGTTGATTGAATAATATTACACAGAAAATACAAAATGAGACAGCTTAGAGTACTTCAATTGTTAATTCTTATCCCCAACAAAAATAAACGAATAAATAGAAAATGGAGTAGAACACAATACGTAATTGTTCTCTGTGATATATTAATTTAATAAGATACCCTATCAATCAATTAGCCCTTTAGTAATTATTCACATGTTTCCATCTAGAATATTGGTATTTACACTTACTATTCATCCTTATACTCCATTTGAGATCTAATAATAAATGTGATAACTGCTATAATAATAATAATGTCAATGATTACACATAGTGCAACCTATATATGAGTCTAGCTTTGAATTGATAGAATTGACAAGTTTAGTCTTCCTCTGTTTAACTATAGATATTCATACATGTATTCTGATAAAGAAAGATATGCTTTTTAACAAAGATTATAAAATAACATTTTGAACTACATCAAGGTAAGTCAAATGAAAATGGTAATTCCTATAAAGCTGATATCAAAATCAAATTCCCTTTTTTAGGCAACTCCACTTTAAAATTTTATTTTCATTTCAAAAAAAAGTGTATATGTGATGATATCATAATATAATATACTCTCCTCTTCTTTATTGTAAAAAGACAAACAGAAAAAAAGAAGAATTACTTTCGTTTAATATACAAATGGCAACAAGAAATTTCACAGAATCTATCAATGCACCATTTGGTGTTGTCGATATGGGCTCTAATGGTATCCGTTTCGGTATTGTTAGCGCTCTCGCGCGTCACTTACCCGTTGCTTATGAAGAACGTGCCCCAATTGCATTGCTAGACGCTCAAGGTGACGATCGTATTATACCATCCGAGACAATTGACCAGGTCATTACAAGTTTTCAAAGATTTAAAAAACTTTGTAGCGATGCAAACGTCAAAATGGACAACATTCGAGTGATTGCAACAGAAGCCACTCGTATAGCAGTCAACTCTAAAGAGTTTTTGGATAGAATCTATCAAGCAACTGGTTGGACTGTTATGCTTTTATCTAAACAAGAAGAAGCTTTAATATCTGCTTCAGGCATTGTTGGTAAATTATTATTATTTTTTGACACATATAGTTATCTGAATTGAATTCACTTATTGATTATTTGATTTTATTATTATTACGTAGGCTCGTTTAGTGATGTGAACGGATTGACCATGGATCTTGGGGGTGGATCAATGGAAGTAAGTTATGTTATGACAAAAACTGATCCAGAGAATACATTGGACAACGAAAACTGTTCAATCAGTGTATCACCAAATCCTGTAAGTATGCCTTACGGCGCAGCCGCTCTCAAGAGACGACTAGCAAAGTGTGAGTCGGAAGAGGAGTTTGACGCAGTTTATGATGAGGTGGTATCAGAGCTAAAAAAAGCACATGATGTTGCAAAATTACCAGAGTCATTGCTGGATTCTAAAGGTGGGTACAAGGTATACATGAGTGGAGGTGGCTTTAGAGTACTCGGTTATCTTTCAATGGCTGTTAAGGCACAAGATAAGCTCTTACCAAAACGAAGCACAAAGAGAAAGCAAATGTATCCTATCCCAGTTATTAATGGATATTCTATGACCGGAACTGAATTGAAAACACTAGCGAAGCACTATAGATATAAGGATCCTCAGGAGTTGATGAAGAAATTAAAGGTGTTTCGAGTATCAAAGAGAAGAGCCAGTATGCTTCCTGCTTCATGTTTCCTTGTGTGTGCTATTCTGGAAGTGTTTAAGGTGAGCACTATCTATTTCAGTGAAGGTGGTGTACGCCAAGGTTTTTGTTATCAATTATTATCTGCGGAAGAACAAAGAAAGGATCCACTTTTGGAGGGCGTAAAAGCCTACGCAAGCCAGTCTGAGTTTACATTAACTCAAGATGAATTTGATTCTATCTATGCTATTTTGGCTAATGCACTACCCGAGATATATTTAGAACAACATCACCCATTACAGTTACACCGTCTTCTACCAGCTGCCATTTATGTCTCCAATCTCACATCGCATTATCCAAAAGAGACACGTGCGTTTGTGGCTTTTCACACTTTCCTTGCTAGTGGCCCACTGGCTAATCTACCAGGTTTGACTCATCGTGAAAGAGCTATTTTGTCCATCTTACTTGCTTTCCGTCAAGGAGGAGCCGTACCTGACCCCATCTTCTACTCAGTTCAGACCATGATCGGGCGAAAGGGTATATCCGTTTGTAAATATATCGGAAGATTAATGGAGCTTGTGTTCGCCGTGTCACCACTTCGTCCTGGCGTAGGCTTAATTGAAAGCGGTCTTTCCTTTACCACCGTTACCTCGGATGAAGCAATAGATGGTGCTAGCAGCAGTAGTGACAACTCTTCTTCATCGGATGAGGAAGAGGAAGAGCAAGATGAGGGTGAAAAATTCGAAGATCCTGTTTACTTCCCATCAATGCAGCTACGCATTAACTTGCCAGAGCGCCATTCGCCCTTGGTGGATGCGTCTGCTGTGATGTCTGTTATTGAAAGTTTGGATAAAAAGGTCAATACGAAAAAACTTGACATGGATGAAGAACGTAGACCATTAAGATGCCCCACATTATTTTCTGTTGAAATTGTTAGAAATTAGAATTTAATAAAGAATATGTATCATTGTTTTAAAATAAGACGTTTATTGGATATTTGGCTTGAAATAAAGTTTAGTTTAGTACTATTTCTTTTGCTTGGATGATATACATGCATACATACATCGAAATTAAAATGGATAAGAATTTATTAGATTACTTAATATAAATATTTTATCAACACTTCTACTGGAATTTGATATGTTGTTATTGAGTATGTAATGCTTTCGGTTACAAAATATGGTTATTGTAGCATTTTCCAGTATTAAATAAAAGCGCGTCGTATCGCAAACTCCTATATCCATTGACCAGAATCTGATTTTTTTTAGAGAATAGATAACTAATATTACTCGTTCAAATATTGTCTTTATACATATATAAACTATTCACTCGAGTATAAGTAAATATATATAAAAATAACGGCGGGCTGTAAAGTGCATTGTAGACTAAGCCAAACCACTGATGGTGTCATCGAAAGCTTTTTTTTTTTTGCCTTGCAGAGTTCCACATCACCTTACTTGTACTACTTTTTAATTAAGAGCGCTTAAATTAGGCTATCAATATTTAAGAAATTCTACTTTAACATGCGATTTTTTTTTTAAAAAAAAAGTCACTTTTCAAAGTGTCACAATCAACTGTTTTTTGTATATGAAACCAAATTAGGGTAGGTACATACGATATTGATCGTATGTATCTAGCTATTTTTTGTAGTACTTAACTGTTATTATATGTACATATAACTGCGTAAAAAACATAGTACTTGAAAAGCATGTGAAAAATAGTAGCATAATAACCTGAGTGGTTTACCTTCCTTCCCCCCCCCCCCCACAATTTTTTTAAAAAAAAGCTAAATAAAATAAATATTCATTTCACACCTTAAAAGTGTAGAATGAATTACATACAATTCATGTTACTGTACATGCTTTCAAATGTTTTGCTTGGCATTGTTCTTGGGGGCATTTCACAATTAATAGCTACTTGCAATATAGATAAGTTATACACATTATCATTGCTTCAAAATATTCAAAAATGAGTAATGAGAATAAGAGATGGTGTAATTTTAATAGCGATATTGGATGATGATATAATCATTCACTCAGTATACAACGAGTATATTTACTCATATCTCTCTCTCTTTACTCTTCTAGTTTTGAAGAAGCTACACTGCGAGTTGATTTGGTTCATAAGAACCCATTAATATAAAGTTCTATCCAGAGCCATGTAGACTGTTCATAATTCCAAAAATTGTAATACTTACCACAAGTTCAATTGTGATCCCACTAAATGTTAAAGTATCCGTTTTGATGTTATTTTGGGCAAGTGATATTGAAGAGTAAGCAAGCAAGCAATTTCCATATATCACAATAATATCATATCGTATATCACATTTTTAGTGTTCAAGTCAATATAAAAAATTATCCCGTACAAGTAAATAGGTTGCGTTACTGGAATAATACATAGTACTGACAATTGTTTTTTTTCTTGCTAGAGCCCGCAATACTGACATTCAGACTGTTTTGGTTAAATTGTTGGTTATTGCCAAGGAGGCTACAAATATCCATAGCTCTATATATGTAGGAACCAAAATTCGCTACTACTGATCTATATAATTCGATTTTAATTAAGTCTCAGCTACATTTGTTAAAGTCGGCTATAACCAATTCTGCTAAATTTGCCACCCTTAGATTTCCGGATGTATTCAAATAAGTGTTTTGATTTTTTGTTCTAAAATTCACCTCTTCAGCTCGAATACTGCTTAGAAATGGCAATACGATTATTGCTGCTGTTTTTATTGTTAATGTTAAAAATTTAAAAATATAAGACCCTATAGAAAAAAAGGTTAATAAATTAAGAAGGAAGTATCTGTGTTGGTACTTTATCTGACTAAGTTGAAGTGCCAATATACGATAAAGGATTAATCATATGATGTCTTTACCTAGTTAATATACTACTGATATATGTGGCTCAATATCAACTCTGAGGATTCTTTGAAGATATAAGAGAGAGGGAGGCTAAACATATAGTAATTTGATTAGTAACATAATTAAGCAGTTCACACATATGAGAAACAAGGAAGATAATAGCACGTACAGGTCTAGTTATATACAAAGATATGAATTAAATATACTATTTAATTTAGCAGCTTGAGACTTTGATTACAAATATTATTTATTAATAAAGTAAGATATTACTAAAGATATTGATTATGATAACAATTATTTCTAGCTATATATACTAATTCAAAGGGTTTCATTCTAACTAAAAATTAATGATATACAGTCAAACTTAGAAATTGAAATATTGAATTCATGAGCTCATATTTTAAAGTTGGCTACAGGATATACATTTACACATAAATTAATGTTACTAGTGAGAAACACTTCCATTTAACATATGATTATAGATTTATAAATAAGGTATTATATTTTATGAATAGCTATCCGGTTGGATTTTGATATCGAATTATGTTATTTTACTGTATATCAAATAGAATAATAGTAAAAAAAAGTATTCTCTTAATATATTTTATTTTTGATTGTTCTTCAGTGTAATTTGAATAAAGTGATCAAATTGCAGAAAATATTTCATCCATTGAACCAATATACACTTAAAGACATGAAATGAAGAGCAGTTGTAAACCAAGTCATTCATTGTATCAGAATTCTCGGTCCAATTTACAAGTATTATGGTCGTTCTGCCCAAATCACACTGGGTAATAATCAACAATAAAATATATTAAGGGACTTTTTTTTGATATAATGTAATAATCTAACTTGATGAAAAAAAGACAATATGGTAACTATATATATGCATAAACTTCAATAATTTGTTCATGAGTTTGCAACCAGCATTGGTGTTTATGTTATCATTAGTGAATGGTAGTGCTTCTCACTAATAAGCATATTTTATAACTATTGAAGTTGGCCAACCATATTACCTTATATGTAAAAGTGGGTCGTATGGCCAACTTGGAAGTTGGAACATGAGTCTATAAATGCAACATTCCAATTTCCAAAATTAACTGTATATAGTGCAAGTGCTACTATCAATAAAATAAATTGTTATTACGATCACACGAAAAAAAGAGGAAAAAACGAGGAACGCGACAAAATCTCACTTAATGTTTACACAATTAATTTACAGGTGATGGTTTTGACTATGAC
>VCJD01004375.1:5592-20394 GCA_024140245.1 Backusella tuberculispora | reverse complement strand
TTTAAAAAAAAAAAAAAAAAAAAAAAAAGTGGAAATTTAATAATCCGAATGACCGAAATAAAAGCACTCATGTAACATTTTCAGATCAATAAATTTTTCTGTGTTGTTCAGAGTTTATATGCGAAATACTCTCACATTTACTGATTTTGGATTAAGGTTAACTATACGTTTTTTTTCCTTGTAGATATTCTCAGATTTGAGTGGTTAAGTATCCTTATTAGTTGCATTGCAGTTGAATTTCCCGCTTCTCACGATTTATTTTTATTAAAGAAAATAAAGTGAAATGAAACACAATGAAAGGATAGAGAAAAAACTGAAATCTTCTGTTTTACAGACAAATTTTATTGATTATGCACACAAGCTGCTACATAAATTTAGAACTAAATAAATCGGTACCATAACACATTTACATGATCAATAGCTCAGCACAAGTTGCAGCTATATATTCTATATTTACAAAAGTTACAGACCTAAAAAGAAAAAGGAGGTTAAATTGTTCCAAAATGTTTCCATTAAACTTTTAGTTCAAGAAAGAAAGTTTTAAGTACTAACTCTTTTTATTAATGGCTAACTAAGAAGCACAACGTTCAATTCAAATTATGATTATATCGAAAAATCATATCTCATTATAAAACCTATAAGTTCCTTTTCTTAAAGAATTCCTATAAATATACAAGCCATTGTTCATTAAATAAAATATGCATTAGTATTTGACTAATACGCAATATAAATATGTTGATCACTCTTTTAAAGAAGCTCTTTCATTTTGGTAACACAAGTGATTAATAAAATAATGAATTTAATATGACCAACCACAATAAAAAATAAATGCAGGTGAATGCTTATTTGTTCTAGTACCTTAAATGTGGAACCCACAGTCTTAAGAGAAACAAAAAAACAGAAAAGAAAGAATGGACCTGTACAGCTTATATAATTAATTATTACTTACACTTAATCATCCCGCGTGAGCAATAAAATAATTTCTCACAGCTTCATGGTATAGATGAATATTTTAATATAGAACAAAAAAATAAATAATGGGTTACCCTTAAACAAGTACTTTTTTTTTTCTTTAAAAAAACATTCCCTTTCAACAATCACTGGTAACAAAATAAGATAACATCCAGAAGGCGAATAAAATGCGCTCGTTAAAAATATTTGTGTCGATTTTTTTTCTCTTAGTATTTTGAAAAACAAAATGCCATTCATTACAAAAATTGCTCATAAAAGGTTAACAAGTATCCTAAACCTTGACGAATCCAACGTTCCAGAATTTGAAAAAGAATATTATAAGTGGTTTGGAACCCATGATAATGATATTTTAGCATTTATATTTTTTACGGATAAAGACTCCTCTAAGCATTTTAAATATGATAATTAATTCACTTTAAAGTTCAATAAATTCTATTTTAATTCAAAGATCAACAGCTAGACACCGAAGTCATTACTCCAGAATTTTTCCTTTCTTTTGCATGTCAAAGTTACTGCAGCAGCTATTATCTATTATAAGTAGTGCTTTTACTTATTTATAAAATGACTATCTTTTTATAACTACTCAGTTACGTTAAAAAATTAATATACTAATATACATTTGCCATATATGATAGTGCACCAGTAAAATATTCCTGTACAAATATCAGACACTAAATTCTTATTTTCAGACGTCTCGATTTTATATGGCAGGTATATATTATATGCATATCAGGATTTAAATTAATATGGACGTTCAATTAACACTGATTTTTTATGTAAATTATGGTCTATGTAGCAATATACTTTTAAAATCAAGATATCATTTAGTAAAAAAGCTGTCAATGAAAGGTTAAGAAATATCCTTAACTTTGACAAATTTTCTACATGAAGATAGTGAACTTGAAAAGTTCAATAGATATGTCAGTCCAGCAAGTTTTTTTTTTTTGACAAAATTAACAGTGCCTTTATAAAAAGAAATCCACCAATAATGAACAATTATATGGTATTTACTACTTACCAAAAAATGGTAGTGAGTATAAAATTAAAAACAAATACATAATCAACCATTTATATAGTGATAGGCACGATAATGCGGTATGGAACCTTATGATTCTACCAAGAAAACTAAATACAATGGTGGCCTGTGACCGAAGGGCCAGAGCGGAACTAGTTAGTACTCAGGAGTATAAAATATTCAACATTATTGATGAGACTTTGAGAAGCTTGAAACTATCAATCAGTACACTAGAACGGGGTGTAATACTACTCAATACAGCCGTATAGGACGACAGTGGAGAAAAAAATGAAGTCATTTGACGTTTTCAAATGGAGGTACGATTGAATATTAGTATTTTTGTTCCCTTTTCTTTTACCTTCTTTACTATATACTTATTGCTTCTTCTAATTAAAGGATGAGGCTTACAGTGTACTCCGAAATCAAAATAAAAAAAAAATAGAAGTAACAATTGATGGTACAAAGGGCAACAAAAGAGTTAAATGTGACTCATTTAAAAAACATTGCTTCTTGTAATAGTAAAGTATTTGATTGTAAGGAAACAAACAAGACATCTAATGTTAAACTTATTTGGAATCTAAAATAAACAGTTGGCTATATCAAGCGCCATTAAAAACATCCCTATTCTTACTATAATTAAATAAATTGTACTTCCATAGTAACATTCAAAAAATGTGATTTTTTAAACTTGTCATATATATAATTTTATAAGCAGTAATATGTTCGCCACTCTAGAAAACTGCCCCAGTTGTTTTTTTAGCCCTAAATCTATTCCACAATAGAGATGTTATTAAGTAATTTGGAACATGTATAGCCTCTCTGAGAATAACAACTGTTATAGCAAATAATTTGAGTTATACGATCTTGAATTCAGGTGCTTAATGACGCAACTATTTTTACTATTATCCTGAAGAAACATAAAATAAATATTGACATAAATGACCTACATGGTGATTAATGGAAAAATGAATTTAATGTGACCAGCCACAAGAGGAAAAAAATGCAGGTGCAATGTTATTTGTCTTATCATTTTAAATGTGGAACAAATAATATCAAGAAAAAAAGCAGAAAAGAAAGAATGAATTTGTGCTTCTTATATAATTAATTGCTAATTACATCCGATTATCCTATGTGAGCAATAAAATCATTTCTCACAGCTCTGTGATATAGATGAAATATAGTTTGTGAAGTAAGCGGTGAAGGTAGTCTTCTCTTTTTGTTTAGTTTGCTCATATTGGTAGTTATTGTGTCATTATTCTCAGTTAGGTAGAAAAGTTTCCATAACAAAGTTTTATTACATTTCTAAGTTTGATATCGTTAATGTTAACTTGATCTAGTTAGTAATTTGGACATTTACTCTAAAGAACATGATATTAAAGCTTCACTGTTAAAAATAATTTAAAGATAGGAGCTTTTTTTGCTATATTTATTATATTTTTAGTAAGGTTGTAAAAGGAGTATGTATAGTAATATAAAACAAAGAAAAGATATTAAGAGCACGCACTAGTTCATCAATGAGACTTAATTTTTAGCTGTATCATTTGTTAAGTTCTTGAATGCAGCAACAATTTGGGCAGCCTCAACAGGTCTAGAAATAAACATAAGTATTATTATAATGATAAATCATTCTATTTTTACTTACTCAATGACATTACTCCAAGCTGTTTCCAAACGATCTCTTTGGGATTTCTCCTTCTTACGATCCTCAAGTTTGTTGCGACGTTTAGGAGTAGGCGACAACTTTGCAGTAAGCTCAAAGTTCCATCTTCTAAATATCCAAACTTTAACAACATCAAGAATCATAAAGTATACAAGTGAAATACCAAGGACTGCAAGACCCCAAGGATAACCGATAGGACCAACCTTTTCTCTTTCACCAAAGATACCATAAACAGAGAAGAAAAAGGCGAGAACTTGGGTACCCAAAATACAAACAGTGAAAATCCAGTGAGGCATATTTTTGTACCAATAACCAGGAACACGAGTTGAAAAGATAACAAAATGAGGAGCTATGAAGAAAAAAATTAGTAATAAATAAATAAAAAAATCTCAGTCTTTTTACCTGATGAAATATGTAGATACATGATAGAGTGTAATTCATATGGAGTAACATGGAAAACATCGCGAGCAATATAAAAGTGAGCAAATGAAAGTGCAGAGAGAAGAACAGCCAAAATTGTTGACAAGGTCAACAATTGTCCAATACGCCATTTATCAGGTCTTTCAGAAATTTCAGTATTATCAACTGTAATAACCAAGGTAGCGGCATCGTTCTAAAACAAAAAATGTATTTAGATAAACTGGATTTAAATAAAATAAAAAAAAGGCTTACCAATACGCAAATCATGATTAAAAGAATAGCTGGCATGTTCCAGTTTTCAACTAGAGTAATAATAAACATAAAGATCAAGAAATGAATAGTAGAAGTGATACGGTAAAGAGCATATGATCTTAAACGCTGGAAAATGGCACGAGAAGTCTTAACACCATCAATAATAGTAGACAAACCAGGAGCCAAAAGTACAATATCAGCAGCAGAGCGAGCAGCATCAGTGCAACCTTCGACAGCAATACCAACGTTGGCTTTCTTCAAGGCAGGAGCATCGTTTACGCCATCACCAGTCATACCTACTAGGTAACCCTTGTTCTGAAGCAACTCTACCACGCGGTACTTGTGTTCAGGAATAACTTGAGCAAAACCATCAGCGCGTCTACAGTGTTCAGTAACTTCTTCTTCTGATTTATTAGGGTCAACCAAGTGATTGGCATCAAGAATAACACGACCCATACCGAGACGAGCACCAACTTCCTTTGCAATAATAAGCTGATCACCAGTAATCATCTTTACATCAACACCCAAGGCGTTACAGTCGCGAATAGTCTGGGCAGAATCAGGACGAGGAGGATCAAGCAAGGAGATCATACCAACTAATTCAAATTTATTCAAATCACCAGGAATAGTTTTAGCAACACCCAAGGCACGAAGACCACGACGAGCAAGATTGTTTACAGCATTGACTGCATCATTACTACCTCCCGCAAGGCGAGTAATAACTTGAGGAGCACCTTTAGCAACACGGAAGGATTGTTTGGTAGCTAAATCCATAATAGTAGCTTCAGTCATTTTAGTAGTAGGGTTGAAAGGTTGGAAGGCAGTAACTTTGTAACCAGGTACATCCAAAGACTTTGGAGGACGGTTCTTCAAGACATCAAGAGAGCCTTCGGCAGCACGACGAACAGCAAATTCAATAGGGTCATTGGCGCCAGGCTCAGCAGCAAGGTAAGAGTAGAGGAGGATATCGTCTGCAGTATAGTCACCACTCAGCCAAGGTTCATCAAAGGTCAATTCATTCAAAGTAAGAGTACCAGTCTTATCAGAGCAAAGAACTGAGACGGAAGCCAGTTCCTCAACAGCAGTCAAACGTTTAACAATAACTTGCTTAGCAGCAAGCTGTTTGGCACCCAAAGCCATCGTCACAGACATAACAGTAGGAAGGCCCACAGGGATAGCGGCTACAGTCAATACCAAACAGTTCTCAAGTACAACTCTCCAGTCACCTTCAGGTGTACCCCTGAAACGAACAAGTTGATAGGTCAAGATAACAAGAACAAGAACAATAGTAGACCAAATCAGAACGTTACCAATCTTACCAATCACTTTTTGGAAATGACCTTCTTCACTAGTGATGGCAATCAAGTTTGCAGCACGGCCAATAAAAGTATTGATACCAGTCTTTGTAACCACAGCCAGCTGTTGACCTTGTTTAACAATACTAGAAGAGAAAACGGTGCTTCCTTTCTTCTTGGAAACGGGGAGAGATTCACCAGTAAGGGCACTTTGATCAATCAATAGTTCATTCTCGTTAACTTCACCATTGGCACCAAGGCCTAAGAGACGAGCATCAGCGGGAATAATATCACCAATACGAAGAATAACAACATCACCAGGCACTAGTTCCCTGACATTGATTTCAGTAAGTTCTCCATTTCTCCAGCAACGGGTTTTGAGAGCCAATGTCTGACGAAGGGCATCCAAGGCAGATTCAGCTTTAGCTTCTTCAATAAAACCGATCAAAGCGTTAATAAATAGCAAGGCCAAGATAATACCAAAGTCAATCCAGTCACCAACCACAGCAGCAATAATACAAGCAATCTCAATTAAATATGAAATTGGCCCCATGAAATATGAAAGGAACTTAAGAATAGGATTGGTTTTTCGTTCAGGTAGTTCATTAGGACCAAATTTAGCAGTACGCTCAGCAACTTCAGAATCAGTCAAACCGACGGAGGGATCAGTGTGAAGTAAAAGTTCTAATTCAGGAGAAATATCATCTTCATGTTCAACATGTTCATGTTCTTCAAACTGGACCTCTTCCTTCTTTTCTTCGTCGGGTTTATTATCTACTGACATGATTCTCAATCTTGATTCTATGGTAGGTTCACAGATATGGTAATATTCTGAAGGTAATGCCTTTTTATTAAAGGTAAGCTATCCCTATAGTTATCTTAGAAATAAGATAAGTGACTTTAGGAATAATAAGAGTAATAAAAGTGAATTAAAAAAAAAGAGAATAAATTAATAAAGAAAAGAAAGAGTGATAAAAAAGAAAGATCTGTTCCCTTTATATTCATTATAGGAGAAAGGTTGATTTGATCTTGCTCACGCGTCGTCTGATTAGTTTTTAGTGTTGCAGGCGGATGATCAAAACGACGACATTTCTGGAACTCATAGTGATTTTTTGATCCCTACTAATAACAAAGTTTTTCAAGATTCACTAAAAAGGATACGGACAATATTATACTCTATGTGAAAAAAAGTTCAAATCAAAATAGATCAGTAACAGAATGATGAGCAAGAACCCTTGTAAATAATAAACATTTACATCACAAACAGTATAAAGTTAAAAAGTTCAAATCTCAATCGACTACTTCTACTCTTACCAGTATGATATGAATCATTGTATCAAGCTCAGTATTTAAACAAAAGAACTGTTGAATATGGTTACAATTGAATCAAGTCGATGTTTCCAAAGTTTCGAATATAAGCCTAATATATCTAGCCGTTAAGGTGGAATAATTTCAATGCACTTGAATGGTATTTTGTGCTCAATATATCACATGTATAAAATGGAAATGTTTCACAAAAAAAAACAATTACTATAGGTAATTGTGCTATTAAGCGCCCAATTGTCGGGGAAAGGAGCGATGCAATGTATAAATAATTAAGAAATATCGTGTGAATAATGTATACAAAAGTTATTCCAGATTGTGTATCTTATTAGTAGTATGACCCTGGTTATACTTAATTTTTTTTCTCTTACAATTAAGAATGAGAAAAAAAAAAAAATAGCCAGGGGTTCCTTTGTTTGTCTTGAATGTACTTTATCCCTTTTTTATTCGGTCTCAATTTTGGCATTTTCCATGTGAATCACTTAAGAAATTAAAAGGCTTTGGTTTACATTTTTTGATCTGCCCTATAGATTTTAGGTTTGCATTGATATACTTTCCTCTGTTAAAATAAAATTCCAATATAAAAGACCGACGTGATACAGGATCAAAGTGAGAATTAAGCTTAGAAGTTAGAGTAAACAATAAACAGATTCAGTAACTCAAAGCTGGTAAAACCAGAGACTGATATTTTCTTCTTTTTTTTTTTCGAAGTGTCTCATGACAATTTAGTAGCGATCATAATCTTTATAAGATAAAGTAATAAATTTACCAACATGACACACCTTGTTTGTTATGTTCCTGTGTTGTTATATATATATATATATATATATATATGTTAATGTTTGATTATGCCACATGTACACGATCTAATATTATATAAAACATGCTGTATTTTTGGACCCAGGTATCACACGACGTTCTCGGTTTAACGTCGTACCACGTTTAAATTCGGAATAGCCATTACAACAAGAGATATTCCAGAAAAAAAATAACGTTCATTCTTCTTTTGTTCATAGCCATGTTTATTACTTTATGAATTTAGCTTTGTAAAAAAAACAAAATAGAAAAAAAAAGAATCAATGTTAATGTTAGATAGTTTTTATTATTATTATTATCATTATTATTACTATTATGTACATTTTTATTATATGTAAGTAGAAAAATCGGAATGAAAATACCAAAAAAACAATAGTATAATCTCCCAGATCAAAAGTCACTTTAAATCAGATACCATTTACAATATCAGAATGATAAATAAATAAAAATATTACCAATTGGTTTTGGTAACAGGGTAAGAACATAGTGAAATAAAGATAATGGGAATTAAATTCTAAATAATCAGTGCTTGATCTGTCCATTAATTAGATGGATTTCTGGTATTTGTTTGATGATACATGTTTACACTATTATTTTCATCATTTGGTTCATCGTCAAAGTCTATACCTAGATTAGCCAAACCTGCATTGTAGCTAGCACGAGGACGGCTAAAGGAACCCTCGGATGTAGTGTTTTGTTGCAGTAAAGTTAGTGGTATATCGGGTGTGGCCGACTCTAAAGTTTTCTTCTTGTCCTCTGAGACTAATGGAGACACATTATTTTTCTCACCAAAGTTTGGTCCCTTCGACTCATTTTTCTTTGGTTCGTCGCTTTTTTTTAAAGGAAGAGGTTTACTATTTTTATAATTAGCAATTTCCGTATTTGAACCTGCTGGTAATGTCCCTTTCTGAGTGAGAGGTACGTCACTGTCTGTCGATCCAGCTGATCCATTTTTATTGTTCTGCTTCACAAACTCTGAGTCACGGAAAACATCTAAGCTTCCTCGGTTTCTATCCAAAAAACGTGGTATTGGCATATTACGCTCCATAGCCTCTTTTGTTCTTCGTTCTTTTTCATATTCGCTCCATTTTTTCATAGTGATTAGGCTACTGTCAAATTCACCATGTTTATCTGCATGCCCTCCTTTCTTATCCGCTTTTACGCCTTCAATCTTTCGAGTATCACCCCAAGAAAAGTCGTCAAAGTGCCAGTAAGCATATGTAGGTAGTACGAAGTTCCAAATAGGTAAACTAAATAAGTAAACAAACATCCAGCAAACATAAACCACTTTTCTACTAGTCATTACGATCAAAATAGCAGGAAGACCTAAGATAACTGCAAGTAAAATAAGGGGAATAAGAGCAGGTTTTCCAAGTATAGCCATAACTACAAGATATAGTGTAAAGGAAATAGCAGCAGGAAGAGCGAGTGTACCAACTAATTCCATGAAAATTACAAACTGCATCGAGAAGCAAAAAGTACCACAAAGATCATGTACAAATAGCAACTCCATTAAATTATGAATCGTAGAATTGATCCATCGTCTTCTTTGAGAAAGCAAAACCATAAATGTGTCTGGCACAACAGTTTTACAGCTATAATAATATGTAAATAAAGTTAGGAGCGTGAAGAAAAAAATCAATTTGTCAGTATATAATTTCAAAACTTGTTGCCCTCCTAAAAACAAATACACACACACACTTACACAGCTTGTGGAACAAACATCATCTTTCTATTTGGAAATGTTCGAAGCATTAAAGTAGACAAATAGCGATCTTCACCTAATAACAATAGATTTTTCTTATGAAGCGTATCAACAATATTCTCAGAATAGCGTTCAACAATGTCGGGATTAGCAAGAATAGGAACCCAATAGCCGTCGGGGCCTTTTGGGGCTTTGATTCGGTACATACAGAAACAACCAGGGAGACAAGTAACGCCACCAAACACTGATTCAAAGGCTTTGCTCTGATGGTGAGAGATATAGTATTCAAATACCTGTATCATTGTAACCCAACTACTAGTTTTATTAGCAATTTTTGTTTCTCCACACAAGCCTGAAATTTCAGGATCTTTTACAGCACATGAAATCATCCTGGAAAGAGCATCTGGGAAAAGCTTTGTGTCTGCATCCACCATCAGAACAATTTCATAAGTATCAGGAGAAATGCCAGTGATACGCCATATTCCATTAAAAAATTCGTATTCCATAGTTGTCATTCGCTCATCGAACATTACTTTTTGCATAAACTGCATTAGGATGATCTGAGAGTCACGCTTTCCACGGTTTCCTGGTTTTTTTGCTTCTAGCGCTTCTTGTGGCGTACCGCATTTAACAATGGTAATCATAGGAACACGTTGCTGATGAGATCTATCAACAGTGGTATCATCATATTTATAAAATCCAGCATAGACTTTTGCCATATTATTTTGACGAGAACCATCCGCTAATGCTACATATGACATAGATTCCACTTGATCAACAGGAGTAACCAAATCTCGCATCATACCAACACAAATATCTGGAGTAGATTTACTTTCTCCCGATCCTGTCACTATACCATCACAAACAACTAGTAATAGCTTGTGACTGTTTGGGTAATCACTGGTGGCTATGGAATCGAGGGTAACACGAATACCTGCTTCACCTTCAGAGTAACATGTAACTAAACAAATTGTATGAGCAAGAGGATAATTAAATGGCATATAATCGGAAGGTGGTTGCCGAACAACATGACGCGAAAGAGGCAAGGGGAAAATAGGGTGTGGCGCAGAATTAGTATCTGTGGTGCTTGTAATATCCGAAGAGGTAATTGACGAGCGTCTAGGCATATTTACATCACTAAGGAAGCGCGACGAAGCTTGAGAGGGAGAATTATAGAATACAGACTGTCTACTGGTGTTGACACCATCAAGAGGACTTCCTCCAAAAAAAGCTGAATTACGATTATCAATCATGCTGGTACCATAAAGCATTGACTGACGGCTCATATGACCTTCTAAAGCACTAAAATCATATTAAATATTAATTAACGGAACAAAACTCATACATCAAAAAAAAAATCAATTGTTGCGTCGAATAAAATTACCTGTTTGGGGTTCTCCACACGGGTGCTGGACCCTTATCCGAATCAAAGCGGGTTGACCCATGCATTGGTTGTGTAAAGCGGGAAGTTTGTGGAAATAAACTTTTACGTCTAGACTTTCCGTAGAAAGTAGAAATATGTTTTGCTTTCGGTAGAGGAGCGCCAGCTTGCATGTTTGCAGTCCAATTTTCTATTTCTGCTTCGCGCTTCATTCTGGCAGCATAGCTTTCACCTTCTTTGAAATTTCCTAAGTTCCATGAAAGAAACCATCCAAAAATAACAGCTAAGGCAAATCTAGTTATAATAACTCCTAGAATAACTACTAGCGAAACGTAAAGTACAATATCGGAAGCCATACAGCCAATACTCAGTGTATCGAGTGATCCAACTTTAATTGTAGCTGATAGGCATCGTGCTTCCTTATCCCATATTGTACTGGCGATTCTATTTGATTCGATTTTTGAAGTGATGTCTTTTCCAGAAAAAGAGCCAGAATCTGCTAACATCATTTCAATGAGACCACCTGAAGGTATTTTGTAGTATGTTACCGGAATAGAATTTAATAATTTAAGGTTTAGGACATCCCTACAATAAAGTTATCAAAGCGTTATTATAAGGTTTGAAATCCGATAAAAAAAAGTTTGTACCCGTTGTATACTGTTAAAGAACTTTCTAAGGTAATATCGTCCCAGTCGTAATATACTCTGCCAGCTTTATCATACCCACCTTTGTTATCGGGCACACCTTGAGTTTGAAAACTCGCGTACTCGTTTTTTGCTGTAGAAGACAAATGACATGCAGTTTGGTTTGAAAACATAGACGGATTAGGTGGTACAGTTGCATTAGGATTAAATAAGTCACAAGGAAAATAAATTTGTTGGTTGCCTTGGAGAGGTATAAAGACTTCCTCGCAATCTGCTTGCGGTGACTGAAATAGAAATGTAGCATCCATGCCTCCAGCATTAATAGGTGAGTAAATTAAATTTAAATTATCAGTAGAGTTTTCCAAGTATGATATTTTTGGATGCCCATTCCAGCTTGCTAAAAAGTATGCCCAGCCATTAATTATTACATATCCATTTCCAACTTCACCACCTTTCAAGCTTAAAGGTGGAGAGGGACAAACGGCCTGTGTGAACCCAAAGGTTAAAAATCCCACCATACCCATAATGCTTAAAATAAACGAAACGAGCCCGACTTTTTCACGCCATGCTGTTTGGGCAGGGCCGTCTGGTATGCCTGGATATACAAGTAAATGTTAAATCATTAGTATACTAAAATAAAAATCAACTAACTCCCTCCCATTTCCCTTCGATTTTTCAACAAATCATACCCACGCAACGGAGCAAGGGACTCGGGATGCAACATGTTAATATACGGCAATAAGTTAACCATGGGTCGAAATCTGCACAACTTCTTTTTTTGTTTGAATCATAATCTATGGAATTTCCAAGCACCTCGTCGTCTTGTTTTTCTTCTCTTCCTAATACACTTCTTCCACGTCGTAATAAAGCTTCACGTTTGGTGGGTCGTCTTTCTAGCTGCTTTACTGGTTGATTTCCTGTTGTGCTTGGGGCTATATCTGTTTCTCCTTCCATTTTATTGTTTAATCGCTGTTTGTAGTGATATAAGCGATTATTAGGATCGTTTCGCTCACGTTCAGGACGCACAAGGGATTTTTGTCTACGAGGTTTATTCCCATCAGCCGCTTGTGATGATTTAGATAAATTGCGCCTCAAGGATGTTGAGCGGCCAATTTCTGGATCATTCATTTTTAATAATTTTTGAAAGGGGTTGTTCTGTTGGGCCTTATTTTTTTCTCTATGTATTGACTTATTACACAACCAAAATAAATATAAAAAGAAGAAACAACTTTATAAATTAATACAAAAGTAAATAAAAGGTAAATAAACAAAAGTAAAAATAAAACTGTAAAATAAAGGGAAAAAAAATAAGTAGTACCAAACTGATTGACCAATATAAATCTTACTACATGTCCACAAGAATATATTCTATCACACGATCATTTTACTGTAAAACTATGAATTACTTCATTTGATCTTTTGAAAAAAAAGCAATAGCCACATTTTAAAAAATTTCAATATCAAATTCCATGGTGTCTATTAATTAATGTTATTTTTTATTCTGGAAGATTGGCTAAGAACTACTAAAACTTTCTAGTGTATTGGATTTGTAACTATTATCGCACTATGCTCTATTTTAGCTTTTTCTTCGTTTTTCAAATTCCGTCAATTATTTTCGTTTTAAAAAATAACTTTCCCCCTCCCTTTTTTTTGTTTTCATGAATATCCCCTTATGTCATTTACTATTCACACTATACTTAGTTAGATAACTATCTCAAAACAAACAAATACACGTATTTCCTTTTAAACCTTTCTTGCATACTTTTTAAAATTAGTCTCTTAGCTTTATTTAGCTTTGTCGCGTAAGTTCCGATCGAAGCAGATCTTCCCCTCTTTTTTTTTGTCAATGAAGAGTCACACAGTTTGAAAGTGCAAAAAATTCATTGTCTATAAAACCAAAACAATATTGTTTTACTTGGATCAAATTTAGTTGAAGTTCAAAGCCTCTGGCCCATGAAAAAAAAACAAACATTCGGTATAGAATGTAAAAGGATATTTTTCTAAAATTTGTCCTGTTATCAGCGCAGATACGATGCTTAAGAAGTAACCAAATAATAAATGAACAACTGACATGCAAAAGAGAAAATAGATCAAGATATGTAGTACAATAAATGAAAGTGCGGAACGATCTTATTTTTAATATCCTAAATAAACATGCAAAAATTGCGTTGTTTACAGAAAGTATATGCAAATACTAAAATGTATTGACTAACATAACTATAGAAGCATCAAAGATGACAGTGTTGAGTAATTTTAATTTATATAAATCAAGTCGATCAATAGTACCACTCAACATATAGATATTATAAACAAAGAAAGAAAAAAAAGAAAGATTACTAGGAATATCTGTCTCCTATAACATTTAACAGTATATATACTATATGGTATTGATTTTCTTGAATTGTTTGTATAAAAGTATTTGTTTGTTAAAAAAAAATGACGATCATTAGCGTATATCATGACTGCTAACTTTACAAATGATATATATATATCAAGGGAAATAAACTTTTTTTTTAAAGATAGAGTACTGAGAAGTTTATTATTTTTTTTTAAAAAAAAGACACACAATACACCCTTTCGTGTCTGAAAATACAGAAATTAGAATGGGAAAATAATATATATATATATTGGTTTATAATACTTGTATCGACGATAAACACATTTTACTGGTCAAACATATAATATACTGACCACCGAAAGAAATTTTTTGATTTCAAAATCTTTGTATTTTCAGGTACGAAACACTAAAATAATCACTTCAACAATAAGAGTGCTAATCACAAAAATATTCTGAATGTGTTTTTTAATTCAAGTTTGACGATATAATTGGCTTTTTTTTTTTTACATGAATGCATTCTGTTATCTAACATTTACACTTGTATTTTCTATTTATTGCTTCAATGAGCATTGCATGTATATTTGTTTTCTGCTTATAATATTTTCTTTCATTAACAAATTTATACTTTAAAAACACACTATCACTTTATTTTGCATGTGTCTCATTCTATTGGATATATAATGTAACGTTTTACATTGGCTTGTTTATTGTAGCGTGACCCCTCGTGAGCTGTTAGAATCAAGGAATTAGTGGGAAAAAAAAAACCTAAATGACAGTATTTTTAGTAACATTTTACTGTCTAGTCATTTGATGTATATTCCTATTATATGAAATCTATAGAGTGAAAATAGTAGGTTGGTTATGAACCTTATATATATAATTATATATCATCGCCCGGTTTAATGGCTTCTTTATTTTAAGATCTTCATTTGTTTGATGCATGCTGAAAAGCCTGAACCTTAATCTTTATAGTTTCATATA
>VCJD01004363.1:25196-36718 GCA_024140245.1 Backusella tuberculispora | reverse complement strand
ATATATATATATATATATATATATTATTAAACTTTGGGTCTTAATTGACGCCGCTGCCACCAAATAGTATTTCCTCGTATAATAGTTGCTTTTGGCATGAATCGTAAGTTGGTCATGATATGCGTTAAAGACGTTTCTGTTTCTATATCATCATTGTCTTCATCATCATCGTCTGACTTGTGTTTATCATGTTTGCTGGCACTCATGTCAATCAATTGCTGTATAGGAGCGCTATAAACCACATCGCGGCGAACACTTCCGAGACATAGTCGTTTGAGGCCAAATTCATAGCTGTGCTTACGATCATAAATACTTTTAATCTCATGATTAACTCGCTGTACGACGGTGTTGAAAAAGAGAGGGCCAAGGCTGCGGGCATCACTTAGACTGATGATTTCCAAAGTTGGACAATGGGTGATGATTGCTGTCAGTGCGTCTTCAGAAAAGTTCTCTGGACTGGGGTTGTTGTTGAACATACATATTTGTTTGATCTTCTTGCATCGCAATGCAACATAGCGCAATGATTTATCAGTAATTTGATAGGCATTTCCTATACTCAGGTGCTCGAGAGAGGCGCCACAGCGGTCGGCAATGGTTGCTAGACTAGAGTCGCTGACAGGGGTACTACCCATGATTTCTATAAACTTTAGCTGGGGATTAACAATAGCAAGTTTACATAGAGTAGAGCTTTGTATTGTCATACAGTCGCTTAAAGTAATTCGTTCAAGCGCACCTGTCTTCATATACTTGGCCATTTCATAGACAGAATCGTCTGTCTTTGGTGAATAAGAAACAAGACGGATAGATTTGATTTTTGGACAGTTGTGAGCAAAGTGAGCCAAGGGTAATGAATGGTTATAACGGGGTTTCTTGACTTCATCTGGGCGCGCTATAGGCGGTAATGGAGGGCGTGGCTTTGCAAGATGAGGAATGGGTGGTGCAACTGGCCGGGTATGATCAAACGTAATGCTGATAGATTCAAGATTTGGGCAGACTGTACTAATAAGAAAAATAATATTGGCATTCACAACAAAATCTCGTTCCGAGTGAACAATATCCAATGCGGTAACAAATGTTCCATATGGAAAAAGAGTGTTAAGCCTGGAGAGGGTATTGAATATACGTTCGAATTCTCTATCTCGGGTGAATTTAAAGCTCGACCACAGCTTCTTAGCAGAAGGAATTTGCCAAGATCGACAGACCATTATTGTTCTTGAAAGATCATCACGGCTAAGAAACGAAAAGACAAGATCAAGACAAGGGACAACAGTGCGTCCTTTACTAGACTGAATTAGACTATTCAATGAGGCATCTCTCGTCATAAACCGATCGTTTTTAGTGGTTTGGGTAGAACGTTCCTCTTCAGTTTGAGAAGAGAAGGATGTTGTGCTTGGTTCGTTTATTTTATTTTAGTTTGCTTTTCTGACCAACGCGTTGCGTGGTTTCCACTTTTATAATATTATAAAGGGGGGAAAGAGAGTAAAGAAAATAAATAATAGTAATAGTAATAATAACGATAAAAATAATAAATGGAATATTAGAAATAGAATAAATAAAAATAAAAAAGAAACTTTTTAATGGTAAATAATAGGAGAAATATTAAAAAGAGGAATGAAAAGAGAGAAAATGAATAATAATAAAAAAAAGAAGAAAAAGAAAAAGAGAATTTAAAAGGAAGAAAGATAGACTATGAATGAGTGAATGAATGAGAAAGGGAGGTACCAAAGTTTCAGAAAGGAGCGGTAGCTGGGTATTAATGTTTGGAGGTATCATGGAATCCTTAAGAGAAAAAAAAATTACATGCCTATATGTAGTACATTGACGTCAGCTACTCAATTCAAATCTACCATGTGTTGCACACAGGATCTTGTTAGTAGAACAGTGCCGAGTACACCCCTTTAACGAATAGATACATTACTCGCACGTTCACTCTCTATCTAAATATACTCTTACATTATGTTATATAGGACCAATAATGTAGTGACATATTTTTGATAAGATTCTAAATATAAACTTATATGATGATGATGGTGGTGACGATCAACATTTTTTTTTAATAAATATATAAAAATAAGCAAAAGCCGAAGATAATTGATATGATTATAAATCCAGAAATTAGATAAATCTTTGCCCAGCTATAAACGACTCGTATCACCTAAAATGACTTATATTATTTACATATTTAACAAATACAACCCTAATTAACAAACTAAAGCTTGACCGATTTTATCAATTAACAAAGACGAGCAGTAACAACTAATAAATTGATAATGTCTTATTCATATTGGAACCGAGGTTGTCTCATTATTTGCAAATCTGAGCTGACCTCTAATTTCATCTTCTTTTTGTTTCGTTAATCTTTTGATTTGAAAGTCCTGAATGAACTCTTCAAACTGTTGCTATTCACTAAGTTTGATGCACGTGAATAAATGGGAAAATACTTTTCCATTTTAAAGAGGCATAGAAACACTAATAACAAATGTTACTTTATGAAAAAAAAAATATTATAATGTTACTCATTTTTTCAAGTATTGTTGTATTCATATTTAAATGAAAAGGGGAGTTTTGTTCTTTTTTTTCTTGTTGTAACAGTAAAGCACATTTTATTGTCCACTTATCTCTATAACCATATCATTACACAAGAAAGGCGATGAGCCATTCTTAGATCAAGTAAAATAGATGACGAATATTCTCTTTGTTCTAATATAGAAGAACTTGTAAGAGTCAACTATCTCACTCTATTTAAACTCTTATGTATATTCAAATTAACCTTCTTATAGTACACTTGAATAGTGAATATGTCTTTTTTTTAAACAAAAAAAAAAAAGAAATGCAAACCTGAAAATTAAGGATCCATGCAGCACTTAATGCTTTCCCCGATCAAAGAATTAATGAACTATGACATAATGTTTGATTTTGTATTGCCGGATAAAAAAAATCATCATTGATTCGCTACAATTACTTTAAAGCTACCAAATTGAATCAAAATTAAACTTTTTAAGAATGTGGCATTTATAAATTTATAGAATTCTGTTACAACAGAAAAAAAACTTTATTTTTATTTTTTATGTGATAAAACAAGGGAGGTTTTGAGAATCCAAGTGTGAAGAGATTTATGAAGGAGGCCTGTTGCTATGACTTCATAATACGGTTGATCGTCTTATCGTATAACATCAGCTATATATTAGAATCCCTCTCCTCACTACAAATATAAAAAAATATATATATTTCTTCACTTTGAAAACGAGTTAAAAAAAAAGTTTAAATCACGCTGGTTACACTGTTAGAATTCACGTCAAGCTATATCTTCAAGTTGCACTAATAACCGATCATACATAAAACCACTCCATCGCCAAAATATTCTGCAGGGATCGAGGAAAATAGAATAAATTCCGCACCATTTTAGTTTCTCTTCATTAAAGTTTACACATAGCAGATTTAGATTTGTTCTAGAACAGAGAAATAGTGTGAAAAAAAAAATCGAATTAGGATTAGGCTTTTATTGAGAAAAAAATGTGGCTGTATTAATGATAAAGTGTGGACAAAAAGGGGTTTATGGTATATAATAATAAAATGCATATATATATTTTTAAAAAGAAAAAAAAAAGGTAAAAAGGCAAAAAAAAAAAATGAAAAGATTTTTTTTGCTTTTTTTTTTGCCTTTACAAAATAGATCATGAAGCGTTGCCTTCTTCTATATCTTCTACTAGTGAGGTCACTATGGGTTTCATGTATCTACGCTTCAACATTTTGAAAACTTCACCATAAACAATCATGAAAAGAACCAAACCAACATCAAGACCCCATTCCCAGGTAATTCCTAGCATACGGAATCCTTCAATGGCTACTTTAGGGATATACATAAAAATACAAAGGGTAACAATGTTAAAGATAATAGTACCAAGGATGGTTTTGGACTTGAAAGTTTGTTTCATGCCTTCAATATTCCATTCAGAATTACGGTAACTACGGCAGTGTACCATAACAACAATACAAGCGAAACTGAAAGCAACTAGAAGAGATGCACGGCCTCTAAAGAAGGAATCACAGGCACCAGGGGCATTATCATAATAATGAGAATCACAGTCAAAACCACCTACACCATTACCCAATACAAATAAAGGCACAAGGTAAGCAACCATACAAACAATAGTAAGACCTAAACTATAAGTGAGAGTATCAATGATAATTTCTTTGCTAAAGAGGTTTTCACCAGGTGGACGAGGGGGTTCTTGCATGACAGTTTTTGAGGCTGGTTGGACACTAAGTAAACCGGCAGGAGGAGTAATGGAGATGTAGATAAAGATCATTTGTAAGGTTGACAAGGGAGCTGCACTACGGTCGTTTACATCGCGAATACCCAAACATACAAGAACAACAATAGCCATGGTAAGCAAACAAATCCAGTAGTATAAAAGGAAACGTTGCATGTTCTGATAAATTCTACGACCTTCGGCGATAGCGCGAATAATGGTTGCAAAGTTGTCATCTGTCAAAATAATATCTGAGGCTTGTTTGGCGACGTCACTACCATTCTTACCCATAGCAATACCAACATCAGCAATACGAAGTGAAGGAGAATCATTTACACCATCACCAGTCATGGCTGCAATGTTACGACGACGAGCAGAGGCTTGGATCATTTTAACCTTGGTTTCAGGAGAACAGCGTGCAACAACAAGAGGAAGTTCGGGAAGAGAATCAATTTCTTCGTCGGTTAAACTATCAAAATGAGTTCCAGTCATGACTAAGCTCTTGATACGTTCTGCAGACATCGTCTTGGGATCCAAGATATTGATTTCTTTGGCAATAGCGGTTGCAGTTATTTCATGGTCACCAGTAAGCATGTGAACGGAAATACCAGCTTGATGAGCTTCTTTAACAGCTCCTCTTGATTCTTTTCTAGGAGGATCGTAAATACCGGTGAGACCGAGGAAGCTCAAATCGCATTCAATATCATCACGAGTGGTCTGTCGAAGTTCTTCAGAAGTAACATCAGAAGGTAAATCTAATTTACGATAAGACATGGCCATAACACGCAAGCCTTTTTCGGCCAAAGTATCAACATTTTCCAAAATCGCATTACGTTCTTCCTTAGACGAAATATTGGAGCAAAGTTCAACAACACGTTCGGCAGCACCCTTTGTGAACACATAGACTAAACCAGAAGACTTTTCGAGGCAAATAGTAGACATACGTTTGATAGTGGAATCAAATTGGTATTCAGCCAAGATTTCCCAGCCATTGTCAACAAGGTCAGGCTTACCCATTCCAAACTTATGAGCGAAGACTTGAAGAGCTACTTCAGTTGGTGCACCGCTAGCAATCCAGTCATCAGATTCAGTATCTTCCTTTTCGTCTGCTTCATCTTCAATCTTGACAGTTTTCTCACGCGGGTAAATACTAGACATATTACAAAGGGCAGCGCAGCGAACAAGTTGTGCAATTTCAGGAGTCACTGAGTGAATATCAACCAATTCTGCAGATTTGGTATCTTCTACCTTATTCGGTAATTCTTTAAAAGTACGATAGACATTCCCCGTGGGAGCTAAACCATTTGGTGTAACATAAAAGAAGCCTTCAAGAGGAGTCCAGAAACGAACAACTACCATTTTAGCCATGGTCAATGTACCTGTTTTATCGGAGAAAATATTGGTGACAGAGCCCAATGTTTCCAAACATTTTAATTTTCGGACAATGGCCTTTTGGCGAGTCATTTCTTTTCCACCCAGAACAAGTGTTACAGTCATGACAGTAGTAAGACCAGCAGGTAGAACAGATAGAGCAGCAGTCATGGCATACATACCAGTGTCGTAATCCGGCTTAAACTTAACAGAGGCCAATACAATTATAACAGCAATAACAGAGACAACCAATAGTAAAACATACATTTTATCAAGACTCTTTTGGAGATGAGTGCGATCGCTGTCAGAAGAATCATTTAATTTGGCAGCAACTTTACCAATTTCGGTATACATACCCGTAGCAGTAACGATCGCTCTGCCTCTGCCTTTAGAAATGACAGTAGAAGAGTAAACCATGTTAATGCGATCGCCGAGGGGTTCATCTAAAATAAATCATTGCAAATATAAAAGTTCATTGTTAATTTCGTTTTTTTTTCTATAGGGAAAATTGCATTGTATTATTTTTTTTTCTTACCAGCACTTTCAAGTACAACCAATTGTTTGGTAACAGGGACAGATTCACCAGTAAGTAAAGCTTCATCAGCCTCAACATTCGAGATATAAATCAATCGAGCATCGGCAGCAACAGAATCACCCTCTTTGATAAGTAGAATGTCTCCAGGTACGACTTCACGGCTGGGAATTGATTGTTCTACACCATCACGAATTACACTTGCCATAGGAGATGACAAACTTCTCAAAGCAGCCAATGTTTGTTCAGCTGCATATTCTTGAGAGAATCCAAGGTAGAGGTTAAGAATTGAAATGAACATTAAGAGTGATCCAGTGATATAATCAGCTAAAACGTAGGAAACAATAGCAAGTGCGATAAAAATCCAATTCATTGCGTCCATGAATTGAGCAAGTAATACTTTGATCCATTTTGGTCCGCCATCAGCAGATAGTTCGTTAAATCCATAACTGATGTGACGAGAAGTTGCTTCGTTGGCGTTGATACCGTTCTCAACTGATGTTCCAAGGATATCAGCAACTGTCTCGATAGATTGAGTGTGCCAATTCTGGCTTATTTTTTCGCTCATCTTTTTCGAAAAGTGATGAAAAGGTGTGTTATTAAAAGGGTATAGACACGCTTTTGAGAATAAGTCAAACAAAAAGATATTTATAAAAAGAAAAAGTGAAGAATAAGAGAGAAGAAAGTTAAAAATATGCACATATATATACTTTTTAAATCTGGAAAGGCGTTTGAAAACAATGTCTCACAGTGTAGCTCTCTAAGATTTCTTCTTTATGATTGGCTAGTTATTAAGTTGGAACCAATTGGTTGGAAGGTCTAATTATTTTTTGTACGTAAAAAAAAGTCATATTCTTCCATTTAAATGTACAGAATGTCGAGAAAATCCTTTTTTTTTTTTAGATCTACGATTTCCTTTAATGCTATATTTCTGCAAATCGGTTTTGCTGTTTTGATATAAACAGATGTATTAGTCGACGTTTAAATTATTCTTTATGACAGATCTGATAATTAAGTCTATGACAGCTTTTCTATAGAAAATAAGACTTGGTGGAAATAGTTTATCGTAATTGATAATGGCAAACCTGGGTGATAAACCAAACCATTTTAGTTACACCGCTATGACTCAAAAACTCAAAATACTCCGTTCATATGTATGTTTTTCAATCCGCGCCTTTTTTTTATTATTATTTATTGTTGCTACAAAGAAAGACTTCTTTAGAAAACTTTTAAAAAGAATTGAATGATAGTAATATATAAGAGAGCTGTTTTAATCTCTGGGAAATATATAGCGACTGTAAGAAATATATATGTTGCACTTACAATGAGAAAGCGTGGCATCAAAGCCTTTAAAATAAATAATGTACCACATGTATAGATCTAGACATTTATCGGGTCTTTGCCATACTTATAACTGGCATTGTTACTAAAATAATTGTCTAATTCTCTATTTTTCACAACTTGTTTGGATTTCGGCTACTTTATTTATGTTAGCTGTCTATGTCCCTATTTAATATAGTTTGTTTGAATTTCTTATCATTTTTTATATACAGGTTTGTTGGGTGAGTTGAAAATGCTATCATCGAACCTTTACGTTCTTGTGATGCTTAAAATACGTTACTGACTAACACTGAAGTATTAATGAAAATACAGTGGCGGAAATCTGCGTTTTTATTCTTTTTTTTAGCCTGTTAGTTCAAAATGACACTACAGCTTATTCATTAAAAACTTATCTAGAGCTAGATAAAAGGCAAAGAATTTTTTTTACAATCACCATTTGTTACATGTTTGTTAAGTTAATATAAAACTTTGATCTTTATTGATTTGGAACATGGACAGATTTTGTTATGAATCTAATTTCATTTCTGAGTTTCATTGATATATTTCTTAGCAATGAAACTAAAGAAATTTCAAATTAGAAAAGTGAATTAATAATAAGGTTTAAGGAACTCGCATGCTTTTAGACGGGGCAACATACAGTTGAATTCTACAGAAAAAAATAGTAGTGCATCTATTGCTAATTTTTCATCCCTAAAAGAGTATACATTTTATAGCTATATACCAATATAAAATGAACAATGCTTAGAGGCCATGCTATAAGATAATGTTTTCAGTTCCTGTAAAATACATTTTCTGAAATAGGTTAAATATTACTATTCAAATGTTCGAAAATTATGCAAAGCTTTTTGGATAATAAAGAAGTAAAAATAGAAAGCTGTTAACAGATAAGGATATATATGCTAAATATGAGGTATGTATTTGTGGTTGTGATCACACACCTGTCATTTGAATATAAAATCTTTAGTTTAAAGTTCTAAGTTTGGATTCAAGATTAATTAAGCATTCGAGTAAACAAGTTCTAAAATTTTTGTATGAATCTTGAAAATAGATATATGCAGGAATACGGATAGCTTTGATACATAGGCTGTATCTGACGACCTTTAGCTATACACGATTTGTAATTTTACAATTTTACTTTTTATGTGTAAACGCATCCTCTACATTAGCGACTTTATTCATTTTTCACAGAAACAAGCCATATCAAACGCATACCTAGGCCGATTTTGATCACTGTTTTAACACTTTTTCCATGATAATTATCCTTAAAGTATTGAACTTATACGTAACAATTAACTATCATATAGAATAGATAAACAATCGATACTATCCGCATAGTTTAAAAACTTACCATTATCGTAAGAATTCTTATTATCAGTCTGAAATGTTGGAGATCTGTCACCGTATAGAAAGCTATCCGGGAAGAGACGCCATTGTTAGACTGACTTTGAAATCTGAGTGAAAATAACCAATGACTCGGTGGTAAAGGCGCTCTTTCCCGGACAGTTGTCTAGAGTGGAAGTATCTTCTTTTGAACGATGATGAGCCATTAGAAGTATAGCTTAGCAAGCGTACAGAAAATATCATAGCAACATAATTTAGTTTTCACCTAAATAAATCTAAATAAGATCTATTGTGTTTTATTTGACAAGAATCATGATTTTCATTGAATCTGAGCTCCTCCGATTTTTTTTATTGTTTTTTTTATGGTTTTAAATTAGTGTTACCAAAAAAAAAGTTACAAATTTACGGAATTAAGCGGAAATGCTTACCGAAATATGTGACTCCGTCTCTTGTGTTGTTTACAACTTCTATCCAGTCTACGAACTTATCAATTGGTTATTATATAGTTATAAAGCCAGTTTCACGAAAAGTATGAAATAATCTCCTGAATCTGAATACAATGAAGTAATGTAGCTAAAGTACTTAAAACGGAGCGTCATAAAAATTTGGAGCTTTTTTTTATTTTCTGATCAATTCGTTAACTCAATCGAGATTGTGAATGGAAATAGTGTCATTAGCTTTGAAATAATGGATAAAAGTTTTGTTCCTGTAATTACTACATATATGAAAGGTGAATTTAAAACATAAAGGCTGGAGATATATGCCGAAAAAAATTAAAAATAAAATCAGCGCCATAAAGAGGTTAATTCTCTGTGCCATTTCTGCCCCGTTACCCCCAAACAATTCTCTACACTTATATTAAATCATTATAAATTATGTATGAATAGTAGTAATACAAACATTTCATAAGTTTCATAATAGACTCTATCTGAATAAAAAATAGGACAGCTTTTTTTTTTGATTTCATAGTAGACAGACTGACATACTAAATTCGATTATCATTTATTTAAGACTTAAATGCACAGCCAGCATCGTATTCTAGATATAATCAGAGAACGATATCTAGTTTATGTGTTTATATTTTGTTTCTTTTACAATAATGATTAAATTAGCTGTTTATATTTAGTATTTTTTGATATCTGCTTCCGTAATAGTCATCGTGTTTTAACAAATATCTATAATGATTTCATTCCAAGTTTTTTTTTGCATAGTACTTGACATCTATTGTGATTTTAATTTTCGATCCATATGTTTTAATTTCTTCTCCTATTGTAACCTAAAGGTTCTTGTTGATATTAGAATCAAGATTTTGCACAAGATAATACTCAGATCCATCAGTTTTCCACCCTTTTTTCTATCAGATTACATAGTTGCCTATTTGACAAATAACTCTATCTTTTTGAAATACAAACTTGTGTTCACGTTGCTTTTGTATATTCAGAAACTAATAGAAAAATAATATTTTGATGGTGTAGTGATGAAACTACCTTGATCGATATTGCTATCTGCGAAAATTAATGGAACTAAACAACATGCTCTAAAACGGACCCAACTCATCGTAGTTCTACTTCCAAAAGTCGAGGGGTTTAAAAAAAGACATTTAGCGTCCAAACAATGTCTTAATGGGTTTAAAATAAGAAGTGTACCATCGTTACTCTCAATCATAAATCTTAATTAATCCGACCAAATCAAACTACTCTATATATTCTATGACCAATTCGCTTGCTTGAGTGTATATGCTATTCTAGTTTCTGTATAGGAAGTGTAAATACCTATTTAACTTCTGAAACGTAGAAAAAAAAGGTACCTTTCTGTATTAATGTATGACTTTATTGTTTCCAAATCAAAGCTATAAACCGCATCATTGAATCCCTTTTGATACCCAGTAATTTTCCTAAAAGGTGTAGTCTAGATTAAATCCATGTGTATATTTAAAAGTCTCTAAATCATTGATGTAGGTCTACTAATCGGTAGTTCACCTCGTAGCGGCTTGTTATTATCAAATTATTTAATAATATAGCTCACATAAAATTTATATACGTCAGTAAACTGATTAATCTCATAGCTCATTTTTCCATACAAATACAAAGCAATAATTTCAACTAAACTAGCTCTCGATACGCACAACTGTCCTCTTACGTGTTTCATAGTTTTGTGTTTGATTTTTGTACATTTCATTGTTGACTGTTTAAGAAAAAATAAGGAAGTAAAATAAATATATATCAAGTTGTAGTGTCAATCTTTATAAAAATTTTAAGAGCCCTAACATCTATTGCGACAGAGTCTATTAGGGCCATCTTTTCAACTCGACTATGCATAATTTTTGGAAACATTATATATGGTTATTGTAGCACATTCGAATTTTCAAGTTCATACCTTGATTGAAACTATCGATGGTACAGCACAATTATCGAAGAAAAGTGATCCAAATACTCCTGGTCCTCCTTTCTCCATTCAATAGCTGAAACCAGTAATTAAGCTCTTTGGTAATACCAATTTACTCGAAAAGGCCTTCTTTGTCTTCATGTACTTCTAAGAAAAAATAGTAATAAAATCTAAGTGTTTATATAGTTAAAATAGATATTTGAAAACCTCCAAAAAAACATGAAGGACCATATCCTCTTTATCCTATTTCGATATAGAGACTCTTTTTATTATGTAAGTAAGTGCTTTTGATCCTTTAT
>VCJD01004361.1:14904-29996 GCA_024140245.1 Backusella tuberculispora | reverse complement strand
TTTTTTTTTTTTTTTTTTTTTTTTACACGAAAAATAAAGAAAAAAGAAGTGGTATAATCCAGTTATCTCTTCTTTGTTGTACTGGAGAATAAAAGTTATTGTTCGGAGGTGGAGAGTATGAGTCAACCTGTTTTTGTTTAAGGTTTGTAAACTCAATATATAATTTATCAAAAGCAGCCTGAAGTCGATCAAAGTCGTCTTGAGTGTGTCTTGTCATTTTAATGCCAGTTGTAGATGGAGATTATTAAAATGTGAGCAAGGGATACAAGTATATTAAAAAGAAAGTATATTTCTTGAAAAAAAAAATGTCAAGTATATGGCTCAAGAAGAGGAACTACTAAGTTTTATTAAATTAATTGGAGAGATGGCTTTGACGGATTAGGAGAAGCTCGAGAATTGGCACGTGAGGCTATGTTTTCATACTGATTTAGTTGACAATAAATATGTTATCTGACTTATACCTTTAGTCGTTTACTTCCTGAAGTATCCGAGATATATGTTTTCAGATCCACCATGTTTATAAACAAGTTTGTTGTCTGTAAGAAAGCTTATATAATAAGCTAATCAACAGGTTGTAAATACTTTGATAGAGCGAAAACGTCGACCTTTCAATTTTAATAACTTATTCTATCAGTTTCGATAAAAGATCAAGTTTTTATGATATCGTTTATATTAAAAGATATTACATGTAATGCTGATATTGAGTAAAGCAAGCACATCAGTTATAATATTTGAACGCCACTATTACAACTAATGTATCTAAATTATGTGGACAAAAAGTATTATAACTCTATAGTACTTTCTTCATTCTGTATGTGTGTTTATTTTTATTTTTTACTTTTTTAATAAAACAGTTACAAGTATTATATTGAATTTTATGTTTAATTTGCCTCTGCTTCCAAAACAGTACCACGCTTAATCTTACCCCAACCAATAAGACTAAATAAATAAACAAAAAAAAATCCGTAAGTTTCCTGTTATCTTATTATTCACTTGATAGTTAATATCCACTTACCGCCAATGTCTTTCAATCTTTCTTGAAATGGCAACCTTATCTCCAACTTCAGTACAGGTAGGACCTGTCAAGACAATCTTTGCAAGATCAGCCTTTACACCAACAACACGACCACCAGTAGAAACAGAACCAATATTGACCAAAAGAAGTTCACCCTTTGTCAATTTAGCGACCTTGGCCTGCTTCTTATCGTCAGTCTTGACACCCAACAAACGACGCAGCAAGAAGTAGGAAATTTCAAGTTCTGTGTAAATGGAAGGCAAAGTACCGGGATAACCCAAGACTTGACCAACCAAACGATCACCACGACATAAAGTGGGATCCATCTGAGTACCAACACCAATTAAACCACCAGGAACGGCAAAGTTCAATTTGTTAGTTTCAGCAGCCAAGGTAAGAATCTTGGACATGATGGGACGAGCACGAATACGACCTTCCTGGTCCTTGATAATAACACCAGGGCGAACTTCGATGTTATCACCAATCTTCAAAACACCCTTCAAAATGGAACCACCAGCAACACCACCCTGAAGATGATCAACTTCAGCACCAGGTTTGTTAATATCAAAAGAACGAATGACAATCAAACGAGGGTCAGCAGAAAAATCACGAATAGGAACAGGGATCTTTTTGGTGATGTATTCATTAACAGCATCGATGTTGTACTTTAACTGAGCAGAGATGGGTACGATGGGAGCACCATCAGCGACGGTACCCTTGACAAAAGCAAGAATATCCTCATGTTGCTCCAAAGCGGCTTCTTTCTTAACAAGATCGACCTTGTTTTGAAGAATAATGACGTGTTGAAGCTTCATGATTTCAATAGCGGCAAGATGTTCAGAAGTCTGAGGCTGAGGACAAGATTCATTACCGGCAATCAACAAAAGAGCTGCGTCCATTACAGCTGCACCGGAAAGCATAGTTGTCATCTAAACACACATAATATACACACACAAACAAAAAAAAATAAGAATAGTAATTAATAACCCACTCTAATTCCTCTCCATTATTTTTGTATTTTTTTCCAATCTACCAAAATATCGTGACCGGGACAATCTATTATATTCATTCTTAGTTATTAATACAACAGTTATGAAAACGTATAAACTTTTTATATAATAATTACCAACAAAAGAAACGTGACGAACAAGCTCCAAAGTTCCACCACAACCAGGGCGTTCACAAGGTGGATTATCTTCTTTAGAGGATCCAAAAGATCTGTAACAACCGGGACGAGGACATGCCTCGTTGTTACATTTGTAAATCTTTGCGTTAGCATAACCAAGCTTAATAGTAATATTTCTTTCCATTTCGTTCTTGAAACGAACAGTCTATTATTTTTTTTGTTATGATAATAAAGTATTAAAGATCGTCGTCTATGCAAACTGTTTCTTATTCTTTTTCTTATTCTTTGTATTCTTTAATTCATCTTTTTTGGCATCGAAATAGTTACCTGGACACCAGAAATGGCCTTGACAACGGTGGATTTACCGTGAGCTACGTGACCAATGGTACCTAAACAACGAAATAGCTTTAGTTTTTTTTTTTTGAAGCGCTCAAGAACAATCAACATCATTCCCACCTACCAATATTGATAGTGGCCTGCTTGGAGATGACCTCGGGAGATAATGGTGTCAATTTGGTGACATCAATGTTAACGTTTTCAGTCATGCTTGCGTATTTATTGAACTACGAAAATATAAAAAACAAGAAAAAAAATATTCAAAAGTGAAAATAAAAAAATTCTACTTGGAAAGCCGTCACATTTCAACCCTCCGCCGCAGTATCACTTTTGTCTTACAAAGGAAAATCAAAGCTGTTTTTTTTTTCATTCAAAGTTTAGTATACTTTTAATACCTTGTTAAAACTATTGATCATATAAATCATGAGTCTGAAAGTGATGATTTTGATATCATCTATGCTATGTGCTGAGTTAATATCAACCATGGTGTAGTTTGATCATTATTTGATAACAGCTTAAATTATCGCTCAAAGGAGCAACATAAAACAACTCTCTCTATCTGATTAATATCACGACAGGCTCAAAAATAAGACTTTGATGAAATTATTTGGTCTGTTGCTCTTACCTATTCTTACAAAAAGGTACGTTAATTGGGCAATGGCAGATAGAAGCATAAATCGCTGATTATATATCTGTGTTTTTTTAGCGAGAAAGATGAACTCCTAATACAAGATTTATAATGGTATAACCCACTTTAAAAAAGAAATTTGATAAACCAGATAAAAAAATTCTCAAACAAAAAATATCATTCATCTTCAAAACACTATTACATTACAAAGGCACGAAAAAATCAAACATTGATCCAAAAGATTTATTGTTATTATTTAATTGGAAAGTTAGTGCAGTCAGCACATAATTCTTTTTTTTTTTCTTGCTATAAAAACATATGTACATAATGATGATTCTCTGAAAACGCATCTTTTCACATCTTATTTTTATTTTATAGCTTTTTCATTGTTACTTGCTGTGTATATATATCTTAAAACCAGCTTGTCTTGCTCTGTGCGCTACGATGACCAGTGCCACCACCGTATGACTGTGCATATCCGCCACCTTGACCACGGCTAGAAGATATATAGGTAAGTATATATTTATTATTATGATTGTTATTCTAAATAGTTGACTTACTCTTGATATCCACCGTAGCCGCCGCCTCCGCCGCTGCCACCATGATTACCACCACCATAACCTCCGTTATTTCCTCCGCCGCCATAACCTCCTCCATTATTGTAGCCACCACTATAACCACCTCTGCTTGCACCATTATCATTTTGACGTCTATAATCGCGGGACATGCCACCACTGCCTCCGCCTCTTCCTCCGCCTCTTCCTCCACGACCGGAATAAGTTTCGCGAACAATGCTCTCCAACCAGGATGGGACTTCCTGTTTGGCTTCCTTCAAAAGTCCAACAAGATCACGAACAACATTCCTGTTGTTACGGTTGAAGAAGGCGGTAGCTGTACCAGTATTACCCGCACGACCAGTACGACCAATACGGTGCACATAATCATCTATATCTGTAGGTAGGTCATAAGAGATAACATGAGTCACATTAGGAATATCCAATCCACGTGCAGCAACTGCAGTAGCCACCATAATAGGTGCTCTGCCGGTACGGAAGGCTTCCAAGGCATTTTCGCGTTCACGTTGAGTACGATCACCATGAATGGCTGTTGCAGGGAAACTATTTTGTATTAAAAAGTCTGTCAAGGCATCAGCCATCCTCTTTGTTTCAACAAAAATTAGAGTTAAGCCTTCTGTTGGATGTGAGGTTAAGATATCGAGTAATACTGAACGTTTATCCTCGTCCTCCACATATTCGATTTTCTGTGTAATGTTTTCGGAAGTAGCTCCCACGCGGCCCACAGAGAGGAAAACGTACTCCTTTAGAAAGTCCCGAGCAAGCATTTGAATATTACGAGGGAAAGTAGCGGAAAACATGAGTGTTTGACGTTGTTGAACATTAGGCATGTCTTCTCCTTCTACAATGCGACGAATTTGGGGCTCAAAACCCATATCAAGCATACGATCTGCTTCGTCGAGAATTAAAAAGCGTACTTTTGAGAGTGATACACGAGCACGTTCAATTAGATCCACAAGGCGACCTGGTGTGGCAACTAAAACATCACAGCCACGATCAATCTGACGTAATTGTTGACCAATGTCAGAACCACCATAAACAACGCAGGGTCTTACCCAGGATCGATAGGCAAACTTCTTTGCTTCGTCAAATATTTGGGAAGTCAACTCACGAGTAGGAGCCAAGATCAAAGCTTCAGGATAAGCCTTTGTAGGACGGTATATACCTGCTGCATCCGTTCTACTTTCGTTTTCCTTTGGTGCAGGACCCTTCTCAAATAAGCTGGATAATACAGGAAATAAGAAACCTGCTGTCTTTCCAGAACCTAAAAAAAACAAAAAAAGAAAGAAAGGTAAGCAAAATTAAACCCCCGTTTAAAATAAGCGACGAACTTACCTGTTTGAGCACACGCCATTAAATCGCGATTATTCATTACGATAGGAATAGAATATTTTTGAACAGGTGTAGGTGTTGTGTATCTTGATAACTCAATGTTACTTAATAGATGTTCATCGATAGGGGGAGAAGTAAACTTTTTTCATTCAATAAATCTTTTTCTTTAGTATATTTTATCAAAAAATCATTTTGCGTTCAAGTGAAAAAGAAAAAAAGAAGCGGTTACCTTTTCAATAGGTGCTGGTACATCTCTACCAGAGGCTTCAACAGGAATATTATCGTATTTATCAAAATTAATTCCGGTGTGAGTCACTTCCTTATCGTCTACCGTGCCAAATATTTCCCTTTCCAAGTTAGGGTTACGTGGACCGACATGGTGAGTACCATCCTTCCAGTAACCTCTACCTTCGTCTTTTCTTTGATAGCCTCCGCCTCCACCTTGATATCCTCCACCTCTTCCGCGGCGACGATATCCACCATAAGACCCGCGTTCATCAAACTGAGATCTGTTACTCCAGTTGGAACTGTTAGAAGATCTGTTGTTCCAACTTCCTCCGCTTCCTCCACTACCTCCGTAATCAGAATAGCCTTCTCTCCATCTTTCGAGAGAAAAAGAAAAGAATTAACAATAAACTATAGATATTTTTTTTATTACTATTGTTTTAAAGAAACTTACCCTTGGCGAGGTGCAGGCTTATCCCAGCCATTATTATTTGGAGCAGCATTCTCTTGTGCATATGCTCTTCCGCGGAGATGAGGAGGAATATACGCAGCTTTTTGTTGTGTGCCTAAACCCATGCCAGCTAATAATAATAACAATAACAATAATAATAATAAGCTTATTAAGTGTATGCATAACAATGTCTTTCAATATTTTATCTTACCCATGCGTTGATTCAGCTCATTATTGTTATATCTATCATCACTCATACTTTTTTTAATTATTTTTAGTATATTTGCTGAACTAGAAAAACAGGAAGAAAAAGAATAAATGTGTGTGTCGATAAAAAAAAAAGAATGTGGTCAGTGCATGACCGTATAAACAGTCACTCAGATTGGAACTAAAACCGTTTACGTTTGAACAATAAAAGTGTGTCATTCAACAATATTTAAGTTGCGTTATAATACTACTTTATTGTACATAACTTGATATCATTAGTAAGATACTCACAATCTAACCACATACAAGTATAAAAAATGATTATTTTATAACTCAGTTCTTGAAGAGCTGTATAATGTAATCACAAAATCATGCTGTAGTACCATATAAAGTCTTTTGTTGAACTAATTCTTTAGTTCTCTATTGCTTACAACGAGTGAAAACTGCGAATTAAATTCTTCAAGTAATTATATTTCTAAGAGCGCTATCCCTTGGTTATCCTTAGAATAATCGAAGACCTTATTTCCTTTAAATGCTCTAAGCACAAACATAAAATGACGTATCCACAACAAGTCGGTTGCTAACATCCCTTTTAGTTACGAACACTTATAATCCTCTCTATGTTTCTATTATTTTATTTTTAGCCTCTCCCTTTTTTTAAAAAAAAAAATTATGTGTAATAACATGATATAAAACATAATGTGCTTTCATTGTTGTCGCTCTTTTTTTTTTTTTCGTATTATGCAATATACTAGAGGAACTTAGCATTGATACATACTTACAAGTGGTTTTCTTCACTTCTTTTTCTTTATTTTTTCTACTTAATCGCTTTGAATAATAAATATCCATGCTTCCGTATTGCTAAAAAAAACACTATTTGCCTCATGGAAAAAGGCCCTATGTATATCTGACGATGAGAATATTGTATAATAACAGTAGCAAATAATTACAATGCTGACTAGATCATTATCATCATCATCATTATCTCTTTCTCTGCCGTTTTCTGTAAGTTAAATATAATTTCCGTATTATATTTATGAGGTGAGTGCCAAAAATCTATAAATGTTTCATTATCCTTGTATGGCGATGACGGTATATATTTCAATAATAGACATTCAACTTTCTCAGTTTTATAGGTTTAAAAGTTAATGTATCCAGCTACTTCTATTAAAGCTGCTTGCTTTTACTCCTAAGAATATAAACTGATTTCATTAAGCATTAAATTTTCTGAGAATGCCATATATCTGGCTTTTTCATACTATAATGGTTTTTTGGAATAAACGATTGAACATTTTAAAATGAATGATCTATAATGGAACTCTCAATCTAAAATTGAATCACCTTTGCAAACTCGTTATTGTTTCCTAACTGTTATAAGCGATCTATCGTTTGAAGTAAATAATAAATGTACTTCAAAATCATTATGAAAGAATTTAAAATAGAAAAGGTTTATATTTATGTCTATAGGCCTCAACGTTGATCTATTAAATGCGACTTTTAAGAATTAGATTCTGGATCAATTTAATACGCATTATTCGCTATAGTAGTAGATATTATTTCGGCTCAAACATGTATTTTCTTTCGCTCTCTCTCTTTTTTTTTTTTCACTTTGTCTTTACAACATCAATAAATGTAAAAGAAGAAGAAAAAAACATTACAACTACATAAACGTTAAGTATATCTTTAAGTGTAATTTTTTTTTTTATTAAGTACAGAATTTTGATTAACATCCACTAATATATATTTTTTTTTCATCATAATACATCAAAAAGACTTAGCTTAGGCTTCAATTTGCCTTTCCAACCTATCTAGACGGTCACGTAATGTACTTAGCATATTATGGTACTCTTGAGGACCGATATCATTTTGGGACCGTACAATGGTAGGTGGCTTTTGTAATGATTCATATGGTTTTTCTGAAAGTGCAACAAGATCTTCAGCAGCCGCTCTTTCTTCACGTGTAGCAGTTGGTGAAGGGAGCGAAGGTTGACTTAAACGCCCCTCCAATATACCTACCCGTTTTACCAGTGCCTCTAGCTTTTGTTCTGCTTGTGCCATCATTTCCCATTGTACCTCTTTTATTTGGTTCCTTATTAATCCTTCGAGTGTGGTTGCCGAGGTTTGTAATGTTTGCATAAGCGAACTTGATCTTCTAATTTGATCATCCAATGTTGTTTTCAATGTACGGGTTGTCTCAATGGTATCAAATAAATGATCAAATGGTTGGAGATACTGCTGTCGTTGTAAAGCTGCAAAGGATGAAGTGGTGGGTGTTTTTGGAGGAAGTGGCACACTTGCAGCTGTAACCGCTATTTGTGATTCCGTTCGCCCGTTGGGATAAGAAGGGTGTTTTGGATGATAACCGTATGGTGAAGCAGCGTAGGAGTAGCCATGATTCTCTCTAGGCAAATGTGCAGAGTGAGGTGGCTGCTGTTGTGAAGGCACAATGGGTGGGATAGCAAATTCATGACGTTTGGGTGAGGGCTGAGGCCCAACAGTCGTAGGTTTCAGTGAAGCATGCGTGGTAGATATAGCTATTGTTGTATATATTGAGCTCAGCATAAAAAATAAAAACATGTATAAATAAAGTAACAATTAACAAAATTACCTAAATTAGATTTATGATAACCTTGCGCTGGTTGAGGAGGAGGATTATAATGAAGTGGTGCAGATCTGATTCCAGACAATTGCTCATGGTATGAAGGTGCTATAATCGTCAAGTTTAAGGCGTTTTTGGGTTTAACAGCAGTAGCTCTTTTAGTTGGTGACACTTGCTCCAACTCAATGGAAGGATAAGATTGTATTTTGCGTGTTGGTTTGGGTGCAACAATACTAATGGCGGATGAAGATTGAGGTCTTTTCTCATTGAGTTTTGGTCTTTTGCTTGCTCTTTCAGAATCCGATGAACTAGAACGCTCAATTGAGTAACAATTCCTCTTTTTTTATTATTTTTCATACCTGAAATAAACTTACCTTTCACTTATATTTATCAAAACCTTGTCTAAAGCCATTGGGTTTCTAATATCTGTGCTCTTTAACGGAGGAGGAGAAAGGGGTTCAGACTTGACCAAGGGTGCACTTAACCGCTCAAACGGTAGCTGCACTGCTTCCCATACTTGATCCTCTTTTGGTGTTCTTTTGAATTCTGGGAAAGTATCCAGTATCGCATTGGCTAATCCAGCTTGGTAGTCTTCGGCTCTCAGTTTGCAAAGTTCAACAAGTCGACTACAACTTTTTTCAATAGCGTAAGAATACAAAACCTTTGTATTCAAATATATCTCTTCTGAGTCCCGGTAGCAGTCTTCAAAATGACTATAGTCAATGTTGTCTAAATCGAATAGAGGCTGTATATCTGATAATCGATACAGTAAACTCTCATCTAAACGAAATAATATTAGAGGCTTCTTATTTGAAGAATATCTACCCAATAATTGGCTAGAGACTTTAATCATTTTTTTTAAGAAAAAGAAGTATTTACACAAAAAGAAAGGAAAAAGAAGATAAGAGAGAGAAAAAGCGAAAAGCGAGAAACAAAAATTATTTAAAATAATAATAATAACAATGTTATTAAAAAAGTTGTTTTAATAATTTACAATTTCTATTTTTCATTGACCTGCAGATTATTTATTTTATATTTATAAATGATTGGTGCGGAAACTTAACCCCTTGTAAGTAAGTTTTACAACTCATATTTTTTCAAAACCTCTTCTTCAACCTTGTGAGAGGGTGCACGTTTGCCTGTCCAAATTTCGAATTGGGCAATACCTTGAGAGATCAAAATTTCGATACCTTCGACACAAGACCAGCCCTTGCGTTCAGCCTGTAACAATAACTTGGTACGACGAGGCTTGTAAGCCATATCGCAGATGATACCCTTGATACCACCATAAATATGTTCAGGTAATTCAACACCAGAATCGGCAGGAACAGTGGAAATAATGACACCAGGCTCAATCTTTGCATCCAAGCTTTCAATGACTTCAACTTGAATCAAGTTTTCAAAGGCCTTCTTGAGATCAAAGGCCTTGGAAGCTGTGCGGTTCCACAAGTAGATCTTTTTAATGCCCATCTTGTGTAATGTATAGAGTGCAGCACGGGCCGTTCCGCCAGCGCCAATAACAAGACCCTGTTCGGGAGGACAGCTGGGATCCAGCATAAGTGACTGAATGCGGCGCTTCATACCAACATAGTCAGTGTTCTCACCAATGAGCTCACGCTTCTTCTCACCATTAACAACGGATTCACGAACAAAGATAGTGTTAACTGCACCAATAGCCTTGGCGTTTTCAGACACTTCATCCAAGTACTTCATAATAGCTAACTTGTGAGGAATAGTAACAGAAGCACCACCAAAGTTAGGATCCTTCAAGATGGTATCTTCAGCATATTCAACCATATGGCATTCTAATAAACCGTACTGGTGAGGGAGACCCAACACCTGGAAACCAGTGTTATGAAGAGTAGGAGACATGGAGTGCTGAATTGGTGTACCGATCAACCAGAATTGCTTGGCAGGTAAAAGACCAATCAAGTGGCGAGCCTTGTTGATTTCAGCCAAAGAGAGTTGACCAGGAGCAGCCTTCTTAGGAAGTGCGGTATGAGTAATAGGAGTTAAGCATTCGTTAATCACACGAGACAATTGACCAGCGGCGCCCATGTTGATAGCAATCAAGTTTTTGCCGCCGGCTTTTCTAGCACGGAAAGCTTCCAACGTCATGTTGTCTTGGAAAGTTTGAGCTACGCCTACAAGCTTGATAATATCACCGTATTTATTACCCAAGTCATACTTGACTTCAATGGCCTTGCCATCCCAAGGCGTTTGGTTTTGAACATCGTGCCAAGAAGAAATGATTTGACTTTCACCCTTTTCAGAGACAAACTTCTCAACAGAGGTAGGATTCCAGCACATCTCAACATCAATGTATTCACAACCCCAGCGACGACCCCATCCGAGTAATTCGAACATACCCTTTTCATCGGAATCAGAGTAAGCACCAGCTTGTCCCTTGGAACGAACAGTGTATATAATAGGTAAAGAAACGGTACGGCGTAACAAAGCAAGTTGTTCGCCAACGTATTCGATGTATGACATTTCTTCCTTTTCCTCAGGTTTCTGGAGGAGATCAACGCGCAACTCAACTGCATCAGCACCCTCACAAATTTCTGTCAAACGGTCTATGGTAGATGAAAGATCCTTGACAGTTAACGAGACAAAAGTGGTAGGAACACCAACGCGGTTAGGTGTTAAATCAATTTGATTGGTATCACGGCCACTAATGAATAACAAGAAACGTTGAAGATCTCTCTTGATGGCTAACCAATCTGTAGGAGTAACATAGCTTGTCTCAGCCAAGCTCTCAGCATAGGCAACGAATTCATAATTGCAAACTTCCTTATACCAAGAGCGACGGCGACGCCAAACATTCATCATGTCCTCACCGTACATAGGACGGGTTTGGTCACGGTTCAAGTAACGAACAACTTGATCTAAATCACGTACAAGATGGAGTACCTTACCACCAGATTTGGCATGCTCCTTCAATACTTCCCTTGATTCAACAGTTTCAACAATACCACCACCACATGAGATAATATAGTTATGACCATAGGCAGAGTCCTTACCCAACAGCTCTTTCAATGCAGCAGTTTCCTTAATACGGAACTGATCCCAGCCCCATGTGTTGATAAAGTCAAAGACGGTTGTCTTCAAAGTTTCTTCAAAGTATTGATCTACATCGACAAACTCGAAACCGGTTACTTCGGCAGCATACTGACCCAAAGTAGTCTTTCCTACACCACGCATGCCAACAATAACAATAGACTTGGAGTGATCCATCTTCTTGTTGGTCTTAAGTTGTGCACGACCAAGAGATGCCTTCTCAGCGTTGGATAATTTACAACCAAGATCAACACCATTCAAACGAACACCAAGCTTATGTTCCAAATCATCCCACCAAGTAGGCCAGGTCTTTTCAACACATTTCTTTTCGGTAATAATAGTACCATGAGGGACAACAGTAGATAAGACAGAGAAACTCATAGCGATACGGTGATCATCATAACAATGGACACCTTCTTTGGGAGACTTGAAGTCCTTGATAGGCTTACCATGAATTTGAATACCATCAGGTAACTCGGAAGCAGTAGCACCAAATTTGGTTAACTCATGTACCATGGCAGCAATACGATTACACTCCTTAACACGCTGATTGGCAATACCTGTGATACGAGTGATGTTTTCAGCCTTACCATCTGTACTTGTGACGGCAGCCAAAACAGTAGCAGTTAAGAATGCATCAGTCATAGTCTCCATATCAATGTGAGGTAAAGGACGAAGTTGCCCAATAGGAGGGCCAGTGACGGTGGTAGATGTTTCAGTCTGGACAACGGTACAACCCATAGGCTTCAAAACATTAATAGCAAAAGTGGCATCGCCTTGTAAGGAGCTAGATCCGATACTTGTGACAGTACATGTAGTACCAGTGATGGCAGCAATTGCCAAAGGATAAGTAGCAGAACTGGCATCTGATTCAACAAGATAGTGTTCAGGATTCTTATAAATGCCCTTTTGAATTCTGTAAGTATTCTCAGGAAGACGTTCAACAACAGCTCCGAATGATTCCATCATGGCGATAGTCATATCGATATAAGGCTGAGAGATAACTTGACCACCTGTCAAAGCCAGTTCAATAGGCTCATTTGCATAAGGAGCACACAACAAAATGGAAGAGACATATTGAGAAGAGATTGAAGCAGCTAATTCAATACGACCACCTTTGAGACCACCCTTGGGTGTAACAGCAATTGGAAGGAAACCTTCCTTTTCAACTGACTTGATATCAGCTTCGTTAGTCTTCAAAGCTTCTAAAAGAGGAGCGATAGGTCTCTGCTTCATACGAGCATTACCAGTAAGAATAGCAGCTGGCTTTGAAGCACCCTCACCAGATGGAATAAGTGCAAGAACGGTGGTCAAGAAACGAGAGGCAGTACCAGCATTACCGACATAAAGCTCCTTGTCAGGTATAGATAATCTGCCACCACCACCATGAACAACGAGAGTCTCACCGTTATCTTCCCATTCAAAATCAGCAGCATTTAAGCTCTTCAAAGCAGCCAACATAAATTGGGTATCGTCTGAATGAAGGAGATTTTTAACACGAACAGTACCGGAACCTAAAGCAGCAATAAGTAAAGCACGGTTAGAGATGGATTTAGAGCCGGGAGTAGTCAAAGAAACCTCTTTCTTAGGACCAGAGGCGGACTCGGTGACTGGTAAAACAAGTTGCTGGGGAGCCATGACTTTGTGAATATCAGCATCAGCAACAATAGAGGCACGAGGTTCATAAGTCTTTCCGATGGATGAAAGTAAAACAATACGTTTCTTATCACCCTGGTTTTTCTTATCCACCTTCATAACTTCCATAACGTCATCAATATGACAATGAAGGTCACCAATTCTATCCTTGACCTTTTTATCATCTAAACTAATAGGCAAACCATAAGAAGCCAAGCAACGAGCCAAACGACCGACTGCTACCTGATTCAAATGACCCAAGTTACGGGATAATTCTGCTTCCTTAATACAACCAATAGAAACACATTCACCATGAAGTAATAAAGGAGAGACAATAGCCTCGATACCATGACCAATAGAATGTCCAAAGTTCAATAAACCACGAAGACCACCTTCGCGTTCATCATTTGTGACAACAAATGCCTTGAAACGGGCAGAAGCGAGGATGACATCCAACAACATAGCTTGAGATTCTGTACGGGTATCCAAGGTGAGACCTATACAGAAAATAAAAACAAACAAATAAATAACTATATCGATCATGAACTGTTTCATCACCCTACCTTGATAAGGAACATCAGAATCGGTTCCTAATACAGCGCTGCGTATAGCTTCAACACCATTTTCTAACTTGCAAAAATCATTCTCATCAGAGATGGCAGCAGTCTAAAATCATGAAAGCCGAAAAAAAAAATCAAAAAACTGAACATTATACATCACGCTAAATATTTACCTTGACCAATTCGGCCATACCGTTGGAAAATTCACGGTCAGGCAAAGTACGGAGAACATCGACATCGATAAAGATACGCTTAGGTTGCCAGAAAGCACCGATCAAATTCTTTCCTGCTGGTGTGTCAATAGCAGTCTTTCCACCAATGGAAGAGTCAACCATAGCCAACAAAGTAGTAGGGATCTGGACAAAGCTGGCACCACGCATAAAAGTAGCAGCAACAAAACCAATAAGATCACCAATAACACCACCACCCAAAGCCAAGAAACAAGTATCACGAGTGACTTTGTTGGTCAAAAGCCAATCTTCAATATCATCCTTTGTCTTTCTGGATTTAGTTGTTTCTCCTGGTGGTAAAACGCGGGTAAAAAAACGGGGAGCCTTGTTACCCTTTTCAGTATAAAGTTCATTGACAGCAGCCTCAAAAGCCTTTGTATACTTGTCAAGATACAAGGGAGCAAGGTTAGTGTCAGTAATAAGAACATAGTTTGAAGAAGGAATGTTGACAAGAACGTCATTCATTAAGTAGTCGGTTAAGTGAAAACCGGCTACAATGGACTCTTCGCCAAGGATAGAAACCTTGATGACATCAGGTTGTTTTGTATTTGCCATTCTTTTATTCTTGAAAAACAAAAAAGAAGAAACAAAAAGAAAAGACAAGACAAGCCATTCTGAGACTTAATTTGTTTAAATAAAAAAAAATGGCAACACGTCCAAATGAGTCAGAACATGTAGACGGTCACGAAAGAGGATTGGTTGCGGGATTTATTTTTTTAAGAGTGGTACTAATTTATCCATTTCTCTAATCAATTCTTCATAGTCAAATGAATCAGGATTTTCATTAAAGGTTTTGACAAGTGCCAGCTTATCTTTGGAACAGTAAAAAGCTTGAAGGGCAAACGCAAGGAATTGGGCGTTGGCACTACTAAGTATTTTGGGGTCAAGGAGTTCACCACGCATCAAAACAATATCTTTGGTTTCACTCAACTCGATAAAATGAGTTAATGTTAAAAAGGGCCTTGCTTTTTCTTTCTTTGTCTTGTACTCTAATAAGGAAGTCAAAATGCATTGATGAAAATGAAATTGCAAATAGAAAAATTCCAATCCATTTTCCCGAGGCATTGGTAGTATGAACTACTCTTAAAATGTTAATAAGATATCTAACATAAT
>VCJD01004361.1:2906-13319 GCA_024140245.1 Backusella tuberculispora | reverse complement strand
TAATTCAACAGCTTTTTTTTTCTTTTTTTTTTTTTAGTCTAAATCCTGGGGCTGGACCACTGATTTGAAGACAAGTATAGTTAACATGACATTCATCATCCTTTATTCAATAATTATAACGTCGGTGAAGATGAAATACAGCAAATCATAATAGTTATAAATATACTTTTATCAGATATTACTGACAACATCTTTGAAAAAAAGCGCCTTCTAAGCCGAATGAAAACTACAGCAGGCACATTTAAAGATTTGCGAGCAACCAAGTCCGCAGTCAGCATTTCTAGATGAATTGGCATACTTGATCCTACCGTATAGCACCCACCCGATTTAAAAGCGGTCGAATTTTTTTTTTTGAAAAGTTCACCCTTAAATTGAGAATACGATTAAATATAATCTACTCTTAGTTTCCGCGAGATCCAAACACCTTGGCCATTACGGAATTTGGCATTATTCAAATATTTGTTTTATTATTTGTGATGGAAATGATCTTTTGGGAAACATATTTGCTGTACGTTTATCGTCCTGAAAAGGCTTTGATTTTAAGATAAAAGGTAACTGTCTCTCAGAAAGTTCATTTCAAGATTTTATCTAAAAAGATAACATCATAATAACGTTTTTCATTTATTGGCTTCATAAAATCATTCAAATTTCTTTACAAGTTTAATAAATCCACTTTCACAGCTTATTTTAATACTGTTTGCCTCGAATATGTAAAACAGATTACAATTCCTTGATGACACAATGAAGTACTCAACCTTTTTATCATAACATTTCAAAGATGAATCAATGTTTCACATATGTTAGCTAGAGGTATTGATTATGTTGTCAGTGCTGACGCAACTGTACCAAGAATTATTCATAAGCATGAATCTATAGATCTGATTTAGAGTGTCCCAGAAAAGTACGGTATCATTAACAGCAGTAATATCGTAACTTACATCGTAAGATCCTATGTAACCTGGTTATATTTGTGGGCTGATGTCTGTTAAGAAAAATATATTAAAATAAAATATAAAAAATCACCTTCCTCTCTCAATGATTGGGAAAAGCGCGTTCTAAAGCGCGTTCTAATTGAATAAATAAAATAGTTGTGTAAACTCCAATTGATGAGTTTCACAATAAATTACAGGTTCAATGTGATTTAGACTTTCAAAAAAAAAATCCAAAAAAATAGTAATAAAAAACGACAGAAAAAATCCACGCTCTCGTTCCTGAAGAAGAGAAAACCAATAAAAGAGCAAGTAAGACAATAGAGAGTTTGTGCAACTTGACTAAGTGGTTGACATGCTATCCATTTCTAAAAACAATTGTAACACCATAAAATTAAACATATTGTTTTAAGGCCAGGGATTAGTCTCAATTTTTTTTTTCCGTTCTCTTCTTTTCGTCTCTCGTTCTCTCTTTTTTTATTCTAATTCTATTTTATGCTTACAGTCCTTTAAAGTTTACTTGGAATTAATACATTGATACCTTAATATTATTACTTTTCTGAAGTACATTTTTGTACCATCCATTCCTTTTATTTATTTTTAATAGAACAAACTTAATATGGCTTTAGGTAGGCATAATTAAAAATAAAAATAAAAATAAAAATAAAAATAAAAATAAAAAGCTAAATGAGGCCATTCAACTAGATGAACATTACATTTGTCAAAGAGCTGCTAATGCCATCATCTCTGAGATCGGACCTTTCAGAGTATCAACCGATGCTTTGCAAGCAATAAATCAATTTCTGGATGAATTTATTGTCTTGCTTTTGACATGTTCTCTTTCGCTTGATCTTTCCCAAATAAAGTCAGTTGTTATCAGCCTTTTACCATCTAGTCTGGGAAAGAATGCTATTGTCGAAGCAGAACTTGAAGTAAAGACTTTTACCGAGACAGAAGTAATCGACTATGACCTCTATGAGCGTATGCGAAGTTTGGGAACAAATAAAGACGAACGCTTTCCTTTGGATGTTGCATTACCATTATTACGTGAAAAGTGTTTTGAATACTGTACCTTGGCTGATAAGGACGATCAGCTTCACCTTCAAAGATCGATACAAAAGAGAGGCGACAAAAATACAAAGGTGGTTATTTCACCCATCGTTGCTATTTATATCACTACTGTCATGGAACACATTGCTGAGTATCTTTTGACAGCTGTAGCCATGACTGCTGAGCATGAAGATACAGACTATGTTAGAGTAAAGGAAGTATTTTTGGCTCTCATTGATGATATTCAGTTGGGTGATGTATTCAATAGAATGGATTTGCATGATAAAATGGAGGTAATATAATTAATTGCGTAAACTTGATGTAGAAATTAGGTAATTTTTTTTATTAACATGAAAAAAACACACACTTTTAGAAAAGAGCAGGTATGGCACAACCAAGAGCGTCTTATTTACCGCCACCTAGTCCAGTACCTGGAAAACGATTGAATACTGAACGTAAGTCGGCTTTTCTATATATTGAGCCAAAAGATTTTATTTTATTTAATTAAATTAACTCAAAACTAACCAATGTCGTACAGAGGAAACTGGTTCATTTTTAGATATCACGTTTGATGATCTCGATTTAGATTATTTTGACGATAGTACTCGCAAAAGTACTTTATCCGTGCCACAAAACGATTATCGACCACAATCTGCCATGTCAAACTATAGTACAGCCAGTAGTAATAGAAAATCAACCTACCACTTATTTAAAAATAATAGAAATTCATTTAATGGTGATGCACAGCCGCGTTCAGAGTCTCCAGTAACTTCGGCATATGATCCTGATGTACCTAATTTAAACTTTGATGAACTTATAAAATCAGGTGGAACTGTAAAGGTGTCACTAACACCCAACCGATTAAGGTCTATTGAAATAAAGGATCAGACAAAGGATGACCTAGCTCCTCCTACTTGGGAACGCCGCGCTACATCTTCTCCTAGATTATCTACAGCTAATCTTTCGCGCCCAGGAACCCCGTCTAACCTTTCTCGTCCTGTAACTCCATTGGGCAGACAAAATACCACCTCTTCAACCAAGAGTTCTAAAAAGTCTGTTGAAATACTTGATTCTACTCCTCAAGATCACCAAAAGACACAGCAGTCCATAACAATTGAAGTTCCCAAGATAAGTAACCGACCTCAGACTCCTTCTTCTCCATTGAGTAAGATTAGCTTCACTATAAATGATGCTAATCGATTCGAGAACCCTAGAGAGGCACCTGCACCTCCAACTAAAACTATGACACCTCTCGAACCATTATCACCTAGAATGACCTCGTCTAAATCCATACCCCCTAAAGTTACCTCACCCAAGATGTCACCAGCTGCTAGACCTTCCATTTCATCCGATATATCTTCTATCAAGATCACCTCGCCTGTTTTATCACCAAAATTAACCCCATCATCACCCATGTCGTCTTCTCTCAGTTTATCTACATCTGCACTATCTAATACAAGTAAATCATCATCATCTCTTTCTTTGACTGGTTCAATTCAGGAGCCACCACTTCCTGTCCCTTCAAAGGTACAAACCACTACATCTACACCCATTGTAATTAGAAGAAGTAGCATGAGCAACAAAAAGAGCCGTGATAGCTTACGTAGAGTAAAAGAGGCCAAGGAGGCCAAGGAAGTTAATGAGCCAAAGGAAGAGGTTCAAGTAACTGCTTCACCAGAGGTAAAGGAGGTAGCATCCATCACCCTTCAAGAGACCAAGCCAAAGGAAAAACCTGTTGTATTTGTAGAAGAACCTTTGTCACTTACAGAAGCTCTTCCTACTCCTGCTGAGAAGCCTGTAGTCATTAAAGAAATTTCTTTGCAAGAGTTAGCTATCGAGAAGCAGCAGCAAAAGAAGGAAGAAGAATTGAAATCTGTTTCTTACACCAGTTTGGCCTCTTCAGCTTCCAATGAATCAGTCAAACAAGTACAATTTGCCGCTCCTGATGAAGATAAAGAAGAAGTAAAGAGAATTCAATTAGAGATTCCTAATGGCCCTGAAAGACCTTCTAGTATGGTTGCTAAGCGTGCATCTATGGTTGGTAATCGTCGCAGATCACTTCATGAAAGCTATGCCGCCGATAAATACAACCAAGACATGCAACGTCATGGTGTAGCTAACAGTATTGGATTGGTCAGTAATTCTATCAAACAATGGGATGACATTCTTAAACCTGAAGAAGATGCTGTAATTCCTCCTGTTTCGCACCGTCGCTCTATCCTTCGTCAATTGCGTCAGCAACAACAAGAAGAACCATCGACCGAAGGAAACGAAGGCAGTGCTGAGAAGAGTGCTGCAAGCAATGCAGTCTTGGATAAAGTACTTAAATTTGAACGTGCTTCTTCGCTGGACGATGCAGTGCATCAAAGAGTGTCCCATATGCCTCGCCGTGAAAGATTCCTTTATTTACAACAGGATCCATCCGCTATCGAGCGCAAGTCTACCATCTCTGCTACCAAGAAGAAGCTTATCACACGACGTGTTGCTGTTGATCAAGCAGTACAGACAGAACCTATCGAAATCAAGAAAACTACTGAAGAAGAGGATGAGGATGAAGAAAAGAAGTCGGTTGAAGAAGAAGAGAATGGTGTTGTGGATGGTGACGAAGAATGGTTCTTGCAAGACGACGAATGGGACGAGCAAGAAGAAACTGCTATTGTTGAGTGGTTACTTGGCGACTAGACAATTTTTTAATTACTAGATAATAAATACTACTACTACTACTAATAATAATAATCCCTTTTATTATTGAAGGAATTCACTTATAATATACATAAGACTTTTTTTTTTTTATTTGTTTATTAGAAAGCTGACTTTTTGATTTTTAAAAGTAAACTGATCAATTATTTCATAGTTGGACAAGGTTAATTAGAATTAAATATTGTATATTTTCTTTTATGCACGAAGCGAGTTATATCTTCAAACCTCCAAGTAATTGGGTTGAGGCAATTGACATGTAGCATATTATGGTAACAAAAGAAATAGTTGCATCTCCGGTGCAGTAGCCCAGGTAATATACCGGACAGAAAATCAGGCTCTCATTGCATTTTAGTCAAAATATTTTTGGAAGGAGTCACTTTATTAGGCCAATCAAAATTCTCTACATCATTGATTTCTATTTCTATTATTATTTTATTTTTATTTTTATAAACATTTTGTCTCTCTCTTTTATATAACAATATACATATTATGAGTTCCTTATTGTTACCCACCGTCTATCTTGGTGGCTGTATTGCTGCTATGAGTGCTTTCTCTTATGTTTATCGTAGAGCTACAGGTAAAATTTGATACCTTTTTTTTTTCTTTTTTTCTTAATTAACTTTAGTAATAATGTACTATTTCAAAAAAATGAAATACGTGTAATCTGATTCTGATGCATTTCTATTACTTTTATTATCTAGCAATACAGACAATTGAATCGTGGTTCCCTGAAAATATTCAAAAAGAAGAGTACATTGCTTTATTAAATTGTGAGACTCCTGTACCTGAGCATCATCTTCGAGCTGCTTTATTGCGTCGTGCAATGGAAGCTGTACGCCGTTTAGTTCAGGTTCAGCAGGAAAAGCCTGCATTGCAACAATTGATGAAGACAGGTAGTATTGGCGATGATCTTTGGCGCGAATTCACTGCAGCCGAACAAGAAATTACAGCTGAACTTCAAGAGATTGCAGTCGAATCTAATACGTACAAGGAAGGATGGGCTCAGACCATCTTTTCTACCGCTGCACAAATGTTGGAACACGAAAAGCAAAAAGAATTACAAGCAGAGATGAAAACAATGTTGGAAGCTGAGACTTTACGTAAACAACGTGAAGAGGAAATGGAAGCAAAGGAGGCAAAAGATAATGAAGGAAAAGATCTCGAAAGACGTTTAAAAGAGGCAAAGAAAGCTGAAGAAGACCTGTTAAAGATGGAAGAACAAGAGAAGAAGGCTGCTTCAAAGAAGAAATAAATAGTGCAATAACAATAAATAACAATAACAATAACAATAGTAATAAATAAATAAATAAAAATAATAAAAAAAAAGATAGAAAAAAAAAACCTCCCTATTCAATAGAATAAGATAATTGTGATACGTTTGTTCCTTATTATAGCAGTGTTGGATTTTTCTAAGACGCTAAAAAAAGTACAACTTCAAATCCTGTTTCTTGTTTTGATTTGTGTTATTTTTGTTTTATAGTTCCAAAAGTATTTGGTATATAAACTTGTGTTTTCCTTTTCTACCTTTCTCTTTTCTACCTTTTTTTTTCCTTCTTACTTTTTTTATATTATTTTGTGTTGTTTACGTGTCTGTGCGATTAACAAATAATAATAATAGTAATATTTTAATTATTATACTTATACATTCATTTCATATTTGATGGGTATTTCATCAGATCATATCCAGCTGGATTTGGGTATTGTGGGCCCAGATTTCCTTGAAATCGTGTCTGAATTGATATCTTTGGTGTGTATTACAGTCCTCAGTATTGCTCTTGGTGTAAAGACATATGGTGAAAGGATCAAATCAATCAATTATGGTCGTTTTATTGTTATCTTGGTCTATTTTACTTCTTGGGCCTTTTCTACTACATCTGCAGTTGTAGTCTCTACAAACAATAGTAAGTAATTAAGAGAGTCCATGTTTTGATTTGTTTGTTTGTTATATTAATTACTAATGATATAATAATTAATATAAATATAATAAAATAGATAATATGACATCTTGCACTCTTGGTATGTTGTCTTGTGATATTTTTTATGCTGGAAGTAAAATTATGATCTATGCTTGGCTAGTTGAACGAGTCCATCTTGTAACTGCTGTAAAAACGACCAGAATCAAAACACGTCAATATAAAATTCATGTGATCTTACTCTGTCCTTATATTATTATCTTTGCTTTAATGGTATATATAAATAGACTTCTCTCTCCTTCTTCATATTACAGAAGAAATCTAATTCTTCTTGATTGCTTGTTATAGTTGACTTATAGAAATATCTATCTTGAAAGTGATGGTAAATGTACAATTGGTCTCCAACTTATTGCTAGTGTTCCTCTTCTTGTAAGTACAATCTATATATTAAATATCGATTTCGCAGTTATTTCTTTTAAAAAGAAAAAAAAGTATTGTTACTGATTATTATATGCTCTTACTTAAAATTAGGTTTATGATTTTGTAAGTATCCCTAAACCTTATTATCATCATTCTTCTTCTTCTTATTGTTGTTATTACTATTATAAGGGGTTTATATGTATATACATGTCACTAACATTAATATTCCTATCCATTAGATTTTCAATTTATATTTAACATGGCTCTTTATGAGACCACTTTTGAATGTAGGCATGACCTCAAGAGCAAATTGGAAAAGAAGTAGACTTTATCGACTAGCAAGACGAACATTAGTCGCATCTATTGTGTCTCTATTAATCTCATTTGCCAACGTACTAGTGGTTGTTATTACTCAGGGGCATGAACGAGGATTAGTCTGCTTAACAATGTGTACAGTCGATGTAACTGTAAGTGGAAATTGTAAATATTTTTTTTTTATAAAGCATATAGGTCTCTCTTTTTCTTATTTTTTTTTTCTCGCTATTAACAAAATAGGCTAATGTTGTTGCAGTCCATTGGGTAAAATATTCTGCTTTTCTCCTTCTTTTCTCCTTATATTGATCACTTATTTTTTTTAAAAAAAATCTAGGTTACAAACAATCCTGCAAGTCCCAATAATGCAACAGACATGAGAAAGAATAAGAATATGACAGCAGATCATATGTCAGCAGAGCTCACTTTTGATGCTGCAGAACCAGGTAAACCTGGTGGAAAACCTATGAATTATGATTTCGGCTCTGTACATCAATCTGATAGTAAAATTAACGATGAGGACTCTGAAAGTGTTCACTCTGTTCAAAACTCTCAACTTAGTGCTAAACCGCTTCATAGTTATTAAAACTCAACTTGTTATATTTATGTTTTATACTTTTTTTTTACTCCTTATTTTTCTATGGTGTCACAGTCTCAAAATAATAAAGATCTTATTTTTTATTTTTATTTTTTTTTTCTCGCATTTTTTAAATACATATAATTTTACATTACTTCCATGTTTTTTAAAAAGTCGAACGTCCATTTAATTCATGTGATTCTTCATACTCTGAGTTGATTTCTAAAGAGCTTCGATTTCGTAATTGAGAATAAGGTTGTCTACGCGCCTCTCTACGCGTAAGCCATGAAGATACTTTGTCCAACATACCACCACATTCCCTCGTGTAACTTAATCCATTTGAGGGTGAACTGGGTGAACTATCAACGTTTTCAATGTGTGCAGTGTATTTTAAGACATCTTTGACTGTTACTAAGCCCTTTAACTTTCCACGTTCTTCTAAAAGAACAACTCGAGGACTAATTGGTGAAGACTTTAATAATTTTGCTATAATAGTATTCATGTATATATATATATATATATATATAACTCACCCTAATTGTTTAAACATATCCATTACTGTTTCAAGATAAAGTTTCGGATGTACTGTAATAGGTGTCTATCTTGTTTGTTAGACAGGGAAAAAAATCGCCTCCTTTTTTTAATATATTATGATTACCTGATCCATATAAGGTCCGAAATCTATTATATCAGATGAACCTGCCAAATCATGACCATCAAATGTATGAACATTTGTAAGAATTTCAGCATCATCAGCATCAGGCATGAAACGGCAAACAGTTTCGTTATGAGCCTTCTTATTCACACGTGCTTTTTCTATGTAGATGAAGATATATAATACAATGAGTATATAATACAGTGAACTATATTATTAGTGATTTAATAATAAAAAAACTTTGATACTTACCAATAAGATAACGAAGTTCAGAACGACCAATATAACCTATTAATATCATTGATTTTGAATCCTCTACAACAGGAAAACCTTGGAAATTTGTGTTTTGCAAAATAGTCTCTGGTAAAAAGAAGAAATTTTTTTTATAAATATATACTTCTAGAAAGTTAAAGTTCCATTGTGAATACCTATTTTTCGGACCGTCATTCCAGCAGCTGTCATTACTGTCACATTTTCTTGCATGACATGCGAAACTATCATTTTTTTTAAAAAAATAGTTATAGTTTTGTCTAATATTTAAAACAACAATAATAATCTTTTACCTGGAACTCCAAATACTTGTTCATTATTTTCAAGGATAGGATATCCATTAAGTTGGATATAACGATCTGCAATTCCTCCAGATCCGAACCAATCACCAACACCGCGAGTAATAATGAGTGTGATCTGTAAAACATCAGTTTTTTTTGTAAAAAACAACAAACACAATAAAGGTACTTACCATAGTGGGTAAAATGTAAGTGATCTGACCAGTGAGTTCAAACATGATAACAACCACAGAAACTATATATACACATATTTTACCATGTTAGTAATCAGGTTTATAATCTTAACTAAGAAAAAAAAATACCTGTAATTCTCATCACACCACTATATTCCAAATTAATAAATTAATACAGCTTTTTTCCTATTTTTGTTTTTTTTATAAAAAAAAAAAAAGTCTGATATTTTTACCATAATGCTGCTGCTGCACCGAGAAAAGCATAGGTTCCAGGTGTAATACACTAAATGAAACAATAAGCATATAAGACAATCAACACTTTTCTCTACTCTATCTACTTACTGGCATATCAGGTCGGCAAGATGAAAATAAAAAGAATTCTGGATCAGCTCTAAGTGAACAGAAAACAAAAAATCAACAATTTTAACCTCACGACGTATCTTGATAATATATAAACTTACAAATGCCATGATTTAACTATCAAACCAACCATTCTTCCGAATGTGGCGCCAATGGCCATGGAAGGAACAAAGATACCGCAAGGTACTTTGGAACCATATGCAGTGATTGTACCAAGACAACGAAGTAAAGTGGCTGCTAACAATAAAAGAACCATACGAAGTGTTTCGCTTTGACTATAGGAGTAAAAATAATCATATATTAACAACAAGTTTTTTTTTTGGCGTTTTCCTCTCCCTATTTGAAAAAAAAAAAAAACTTACTCGCATAAACCATGATAATTTTCAGTACCAGCACCTTCACACTCTCTAAAAAGAATACCCATAATCTCAGTCATATCAATTCTCATAAAGACATTTGGATAAGCAATCAATGCTGTAAAAAAGGCTAAAACGGCAGCTTCAGCAACAGGATAATCCTTTAATGCTTTCTTTCTAAATTGAGCTACCATTACATTATATTTTATAACAAAAGCACCATAAAGTCCCTATAAGAAAAAGAAGACATGTTACCAATACAACCCGCAAGAATAAATTAATTAATTATACTTACACCAAACAAACCAATCACAAGTACAAAAACATATTCAAAGAAATGCCAATCTCTATCATAACTGACTTGAAACATGACAAGTTTACCTGTTCTAAAAGGATTCA
>VCJD01004360.1:35537-48309 GCA_024140245.1 Backusella tuberculispora | reverse complement strand
TAAAAAAAAAAAAAAAAAAAAAAAGGAAAAGACAAAGACAAAGACAAAGACAAAGACAAAGACAAAGACAAAGACAAAGACAAAGGCAAAGCAAAGCAAAGCAAAACTACTTTTACCAATTTATCTGCACCAGCTGTAAACCCGTTTGATCTCCCATGCTTTGAATAATCATTTTCGAAAAGGAAAAAAAAAATACTAAACTGAAAAAATAAAACTTTACTTTTGCGTGATTATTTTTCTGAAATGAGATATTCCTATGATACACTGCAGATTATTATAGACATCGGGTTTTAATTCTAAATTAGAGTAGAAGCATTTTATGTATTATAATGTTGAAATACACTATATTGACTTCCGGCGTAGTCAAATTAGTAGAACTTCTAGCAATGATTTATTTGACTAAACTAAAATGACATCTGTTATTTCACTGATGTTAATACTAGCATGTGATAAATACAATTTATTATAATCAACAACCAAAAGAAAGAGAAAGAGAAAGAGGAAAGAGATAAATATGATGTATATAAACATAGATCATAAAAATGGAAACTATAATAATAATAATAATAATAATAATATAAAAATTAGAGTAAGAATTAAACACTTGAAACACCATCTCAAATTTAAGCATGTCTATATCTTTATAATAAAGAGGTTTATTATTAATTTGTAGTTCAATTTTTGCGACAAAGTTGTACTTGTATAGAATTAGCATTAAATATATGCGTTATTCTTCTTTTATTTTAATAATGACAATATAATAATAATAAAAGCAAATAGGTATAATGGAACAAATAAAACAAAGGTGACAACTCTCAAGGTCATTTTGAGACATAATAACATCAAGTGAATCACAGAGTTCATTGATTATAAAAGTCTATTTTACTGCTTATATACAAAATATAGTAATCAATAAAATAAAATAACCCTTAGTAAAGACTATTCTAGTTTTCTGTCAATCATATTCTCTCAAACACAAAACGTCTAAAGTAATTGGCAGTGTACGTATTTTCTAGTTTATTTAAACATCAACCAGAAATGCATCTTTTTTTTTGTAATTTGCAAGAATTGTTTTGTAAACTAGCAGAGTCAACCGTACTAACTGTATATATAAATAGAATGAAACGCCCTAAAGCTTGTAAACAAGTAACAAACATATACTTAGACAAACATCCAGTTGTCTTCGTAAAAGTTACGACATGAAAGGAAATAAAAGATAATTGCTGCTATTTTTTCCTCTCTATTGAATGTCTGGTAAAAATTCTGTAGTGAAATCACGTTATTAAGTTAGGGTTAAGTTAGAAATAAAGTATAGCCAATGATGATAAAGCGATCATCACATTGAAATGAATATTATCTTGTCCTTTCTCTCATAGACAAATCATGCGATGGTAACAGTATTTATACCATTTAATAGTAGAGTTTTTCAGATTCTTTTAAAATAAAATTATTCTGTCACATCATGATTAGTTCATGAGATAAATGAAAGAGAAAAATAAAATCGGGGAGAAACTTTTCGAGTATCATTCTGTGTATAATTTACTTTTATTCGATTTCAAATATTCCTTTATTTAATATTAATTTGAATCAAATTATAAATGTGATTTGTATAAACAATCACGTTGAGCCTTAGAATTGTCTTTCTATGGGTGGTTGGGATATTGGTGGTTTGGCGGTTGGTGGCGTGGGAGGGGTGGGCGAGTGGGGGTACCGGTCCAAAGGGCCGAGGACACACTCGTTCACTTAGAAAAAAGGTTTTTTTTAGACTATACTTGGATCTTGTTTGGTCCATCAAATAATTGTTTGCTAAGAATAATATTCTGCCATTTTTTACTAACGCAATGAATCTATACTATAATACAGAGTGGCTCTCCTCTAACTTTTTCCTTTTATTAGATTTTTCCTTCCCTATTTTTATCCATTTTATACCGTTGTTATTACTATTACTTGGCTTTTTTTTTTCTTTCTCTATAGCATTTTCTGGAATATTTATATTGGCCAAAATTGTTGTCAAACTTATTCTTAATTGAAATGCAACTTAAACTTTAAATAGAAATAGTTTGCATATCGACATTTATGATAATTTCATGTTCGAGAAGAAAAAATCATCTACTATGGGCATATCTTTTCTTTTCACACGTCATTTGTTATTATAATAGTTACTTGCTTAGCCTATATATGTTTGGTATACTATTAGGATTATTTACTTACTTTATACATAATGGATTACAATCAGCTATTAGCCCGAATTTAAAGAGTATAGTCCCTGATATTAACTTGTTTTATTATATCACATTGTATTACTTTGTATTTTTTTTTTGTTTATAATGAAAATCCGTTCCAAAAAGAGAAATCGATCCGAAATAAAGACAAAGCTAGTGTTACATTTGCTTAATTTAGAAAAAAAGCATTGACGCCAAGATACAATTCCTGCACAGATGCATCCTTTTTCTTTTTTTTTTTTTTTGAAATGAGAGGATACTCTTTTTTTTTCATTGTTGTTTTAATGACACTTCTTTCTTATTGCAAGTTATTGAAGGAGGATCTATTTTATTTAATGTAAAATCAATTAAAGTGGCTTTTCTATATGTATTGTTAAACTATACAAACTTTAAAAGTTAAAATAGAAAAAAAAGAAAAAACCAGGGAAGATTACCTTTTCTTTAAAAAAAAAGGAAAGAGATCGGTAACCCTTTTTTTATTAGATAATTCATCCTTATTTTTCATCCAAAAAGCCATGGAAGATATACTAATTATCCAAAATAACATCGATGGGATTTTTTTTTTTGAATTGCTCTAATTTATTTGGTTACTCAAGGTTTGTTTTGGTTTTGCCACAACCGCACCTTTTAGAGTTTTATTTTGTTAAACTATCTTGAAAAGGAGTAAAGGTGGTTGTTGCAGGGCGCCTTTTTTTTTCTTTGATCGAAAGAAATACATTGTCTCAGTAAGACTAGTTCAATTGGAGCAAATTCCTCAGCAGTAGATGAGATAAAAAAAAAAAATTTCTATGTTTTTTTTTTAAAGTGTGACCAACTGAAATGAATAAATCTTTGTGCTCTATAATTTATCATTATTCCTTTTAGTAAATAATCATTTTTTTTTAAAAAAAAAGAAAATGGTAAGGAGGTCTCTATACTGAACTAAATTATGATTGGTCATTTCTATATCAGTGTCTTCCCTCTTTTTTCTCTTTCCTTTCAATAGCTAAATAGAATGAAAAAAAAAAAGAGTAGATTTAAGTGTTGATGTACATATTACCATAAAAGGATTAGTTAAATAGTGATACAATGCATCACATTGGTTTACTGAGATTACTTTTTGATAAATAGTTTATTTGGTATCAATGCAAACAAACTAATAATAAAAAAATATATAAATAAATAAACAATAATGTACAATAAGTAGCTTTCGTAACTTCTTGTGTATTATTTTTATACGTTTTGTGGTTAATACATGCTCTAGTCGATGTGGAAACCGATTTCAGAATTAGTTATAGAAGAGGATATGTAGATCTGAGCACCCAAAAGTAGTTTAGTTATATTTGTTTAAACTTTTCTTTGGTCTTTTTTTAGTATGAGCGCCTGTTTAAATTTGATGATCCCTCTTACACATTCTCTTTCTTCAATCCGGGGTAAGCGCCTGGCAGAACAGGTTGTTTGTTTCATTACTAATTAATTCAAGATTTTATCGTCAATGTTATCACTTGAAACAGGGCCATTCAATTTATATCAATAAAACTCTAATTTTGATAAACACATATAACTATTTCAAAATACAAGTAGTAGTAAAATAGCAATAATAAGAATAGTAATAATAATAACTCTAGCCTAATTTAGACGACACTAATAATAAAGTAAATTCTACTAATCAAGGTAAACAAATAGCTCTATAAAATATGTACCACAAATTTTGAATTTTTAATCAAACTACTAAATAATGATGATTCGCGTCATCGCTCTAGAAAGGGTAAAAAACAAGTGGAGGAAGCAAAAGGGAAAAGTATAAAAAATTTCGGAGGGAAAAACGAGTTGTCAGGTGCATAAAGTCAGCAGACATGCGGGTAATGAATATGTTTTACGCCCCGTAGAGAACACAAATAGTCCTAATCGGGGAGTTCCTTATGAGTGTTGGGACCATTCAAGGTAGAGTGTAGGTTGTTTCAGAAGTACAAAGGTTTATCTGATTGGTCTAAATCATAAAAAAAATGTGGGGTCAGGACTCTTTTTTTTTTACATCTCTTTGGGCGCAATAGCAAGCCAATCATCAATTCAGCTTGGTTTTTAAAATGTCACCAATGCCAAATGATTAAGTAGCATCTTAATACCTTTTTTTTTCTCTTTTTCCCTCTTTTTTCTTTTGTTTTCCTATTTCTTCATTTCTTTCTTTATACATAATAACAACACACACACACAAAAATTATTACTTCCAATTATAAATACATAATTAAAATGGATACTGAATATACACATCATCATCAATCTAACATCTCGGATTCTAAACAATGGTCAGAGTCCGCTGATACACCTGTATCTCAGGAGAGTAGTTATATGGAAGGCTATCTCAATCATCATCATTCGTTTGACCCCTCTCGTAGACACTCTATCACTGTAGGGGAAATGCCTTTTCACTCTTTTGACGCCGTAAAGCAAGAAATGGAAATGCGCCCTTGGGACGTTGACCTTCAACATATCTTAGGTACATCCCTCCCCTCTTCTTTCTCTTCGGAATCTACTTATTCTACTCTAGATGGCAACGTACCACCTGCACTACATCGCCGTGCAATGTCTTTGCGTCTGGAAACTTCGCCACAGTCAAATGCTAGTCTTCACCGTAGTTCCGTCTCTACGGCATCTCCAACTACGCCTGCCTTTTTTTCACCTAGCTTCTTGGACGCAATGAAGGAAGAGGATATAATGGAAACTGATCTTCATTTGTCATACCCTGAACCACATCCTTCATTCACTGCTGCTAATAACGTTACTCATGACTATTTACTTCATAACAATAACAATCCTGAATTGACCACAATTCAACCTTCTGCCCTTGACGCTCAAGTCAGTTCGTTGACCCAATGGTTACTTCACAACAACCAACACCACCCACTCGATGGACATGAGCAACAACAGCAACAATTCCAGCAGCCACAACAGATTCAACCAATGGCTACTATAAAGACTGAATCAAAAATGACATCACCTCCTACATCACCATCTAATTCCTCCACCATCTCAGCATCGCCTTCGCCTCCCATCACACCTATGCACGCCAATGCTTATGATACCATGCTATTCCAGCAGCAGCATCCTTCTATTCCTGAAGAAGACGAGGAAATGGATATGAAACCTGACAATACAAATCATCTCGTTCAAGGTGATTTACAATCACTAATACGTCAGTACCTTACAAGTCCAGATCCTAGCCTATTGGGGGAACGTAAGGTTACCATGCTTACAAGCAAAGTGGCACAAAAAAGCTATGGTACAGAAAAAAGGTAATATATTATTATTATAATATTATAAAAAAGAAATTAGTTTTATTTATAAAGTTAAAAATAGATTCCTCTGTCCTCCACCTACTACAATCCTTTCAGGTTATTCATGGCAAACAGGTGGAAGTGACAATATGCTCTCCTCCACTGCTACAAAGCCTGAATTAACGATTCAAATAACCGGAGAACAAACAAGTCAAAATGGCGTACTTGAATGGATTGCAGCTGATGGTACATTATTAGATCATTCAAATCCAGCATTTGGTTATGGTGACACAAGCGTCTCTGCAAGATGTGTTTCAAAACAGCTTCATATTAGTGATGCAGATGAAAAACGTAAACGAGTACAGGTCCTTGCTAAAGTCCAATTGGGAAATAAGCTACCTTTGGGAACAATTGCTTCAAAGGGCATCAAGGTTATTAGTAAACCTTCAAAAAAGAGACAAAGTCTTAAAAATATGGAATGTAAGTGTTATACTTTATATACATGTACAAAAAAAAAAATCAGTTGATAAAAATAGATATTTTAATGACATTAACACCTTTCTTTTTTTTTTGTGTTTTAAAAAATAGTATGTATTCATCATGGAACAACCATTTCTCTATTTAATCGTATTCGATCTCAAACGGTTTCTACAAAATATTTGGGTGTATCCAATAGTCAAAAGAATGGTACATGCTTTGTAGCAAGAACAGGTTCTTGGGATCCTTTTATGATCTGGATTGTAGATACTACAGGTTCACCTAATGGTAATAAACCTGTTAACCAAAACACACAGTTCCCTGCACCACCTGCCATTGCTTTACAGGCCACACCAGGTCAGTCACCTATCGCGGTTCATTATAACCAGCCTGTCGTCCTTCAGTGTGTAACAACCGGTTTAGTGAGTCCAGTGATGATTATTCGAAAAGTAGATAGAGGAAGTATGGTGTTTGGTGGAAATCGAGTTGAAGATCTTAGAGGCACCACTGGCGGTGAGTATGGTGATGAAGCGCTTGGTGATCCCGTGTCACAGCTTCATAAAATCGCGTTTCAGATCGTACAGGATCCATCTGTTGCTCATAACAACAAAGTAAATTATCAGCCTGATCCTAATTCACCTCTTCTTCCTACATTTGATTGGACTCTACCAGAATCTTCTCCATCCGTCACCTATCTTGCATGTCTCAATGATGTTGTCGGTATGCACAAAACAAACGCCCCTCGCCAATTTGTTGCTACTCCTTGTCCACAACCCTCTTCCAGTATGGAAAAACAATCAAAATTGTCCTCTTCCTGGTCTTCAACAGGCTCATTTGGTGGTAGCGCAGTTGCTGCTGCTGCTGAAGGTGATTTCCTCTCATCCATCGTTTCACAGCAACAAGACAATAGCAACACTGGTGGAGGAGGTAAATTAACAACCCGTAAACGTCGCGTTTCCGGCGAAGTCAAGCCCATGTCTCTTCCCGGAAAACTTCAAAATTCACTTATTTCTAACAGCAAAAATCGTCGTCGTGTTAATTCACTTGACGCAAGCTCTCCCATCATGATTGAAGGCGCAGGTCGTCGTCATAGTCTATTTGATCGCCGCAGTAGTACCAGCTCAGAAAATGGAAACCAAACCAATAATGGTGGCTGCTGGACAGAAGACGTTTCCGATGCATCCGTCTGGACCATTGTAGGTACCGACAGTGCAGTTCACAAGTTCTTGATTTTACCTCAAGTTCCTTCAGCATTTACTGGACAAGAACGACCACCTTTGGTATTCCCTAGCGTGCTTAAGCTTCAAGAAGAGAAACAGCAGGACAAGAAAAAGAATAATAATAACCAATTGATCTTGACAGGAGAAAACTTTTCGCGTGACATGACTGTTTGGTTTGGTGACATTCAAGCAGCAAACATGTCTTACAAGAACCGTGAGTCTCTCCAATGTACTATTCCCCCTCTTGATGAGCTTCAGTCAAGCCTTACTGTTATTCACGACGGTTTTATAAAGAAAATCCCAATTTTATTCTTACGTGATGGCATTGTATATAGTTCTGATTTATATTATAAGTTTTAGTTGTTTTTTTTTCCCCCTCTTTTTTTTTCCCGCTTTTTCTTTTCTTTATAAACTGCATATATTTATTTATTGATAATCATAATAAAAAAATAAAAAGATCCAAAATTATTAACATTTTTAATAATCACATATAAAACATTCAATTTCTTCTTTCTGCTTTTTGTTGTGTGTAAATCGAGCCCTTTTTTTTCTTTTTTTCTGCCATTTACTGTATCTGAGACTCAAAACTAACATTAAAAACCGGGATGAAGTCATCTCACCAATAAAGGTTTAGCTTTTTCATTAACAGACATCACCAATACCTTTATAATTAATTCAGGTCAAACATAAAAAAAAGAAAAAAAAAGCTATTATTAATTTGTTCAATTAATTACTTTATAAAGTAAAACATAATCCTGTTAATTTGTACAAGTATGCGTCTGGGTCTTTCTATTCATTTACAGTTTTTTTATGAGTACATACAATCATAGAGTTTTTAAAAAGGTTCATATAATTGGTTAAGTTCTAATTGCACATAATTATGCTAAGCTGATGGGTGATCCCTAGAAAGATGTATGCTGCGCTGAGCAATGGTTGAATATCAAAAAATACTATTGTTGCTATATATGTAAGTATACTTTTTCCAATTATACGATTTTAACTTTATGTCGATTTCGTTGGGATCAGTATAATACGAAGAAATCCATATTGAAAGTTATATATATTTACAGAAAAAGGTTTCGAAAATTAGACGATCCGTTCAATAGGAATTACATTCAGTTGGGGAGGGAAAAGTCTACACATTTCATTGGTTATATTCTATGGTTATGCATTTGATTGATATAATCGAAATATCCGTACTGTTATTTGATCTATTCAACATTTTATTAAAAATAACTTAATAAGTAAAGTTTATTCATATACATAATCAGTTATTCAAAATCATTGTTTAGAAAAAAAAAGTAATTTTCTATACACAAGATAGGTATCTTATATTGTCATTGAAGGACCCTTATAAAATCATAAGATAAGATATAACGTTATACCTCAACATAGTCTGCGTATATGTTTGTATATTTCATTGTTTCATTTGAATATTTTTTTGATCTTCAGGTGATATATAATAATTAGACCTCACTCATTGCAGTTTTTTTTTTTTGCAACGACTATTGTACCAGATAGGACTCTGATATGAGTGTAAATATTAAACAGGCTTAAAATATTACATTATCCCATAATAATCGAGGCACACAAGTATATTATATTATTAAAACACAAAATTATGACCAATCAGTGTTCCTTTTAACTTGAGAGATATCATTGGCATGATGTTTATAATTACAAGGAGTATATATATATTTAAAGCATATTCACGATATTATTGTTTTTATGTATTTATAAAAGTAATTTTACAAAATCAGGATATATTTATGAGTTAATTGGATACGTTTTATTTAGTAGGTTTTTTTTAGCATGTTGTTCAATGTCACATACAAGAATTCTTAAACAAAATCAGTACACGACAGTAGCTCTAGCAAGTATAAGACAAAATACAAAAATTCCAATAAATGGAATAGTGCTATTCGTTAAAATATCATTTTATTTCGTCTTTTTTTTTTTCTTGATATGTAGAGAATAAATGAAAGATTTATGTTTGAACAAGACCTCTCTCTCTCTCTCTCTCTCTCTCTCTCTCTCTCTGTGTGTGTGTCCTTCTAGAATAGTTGAATTCATAATTAACTAGTTAGGGTAATTATTTAGTACTTATGGGAAAAATGTAATATTGAACAAAGCATTTTCTTTAAAAAGTAATCATTTTGCGATAAGACATGTGAACAGTTAATGTCAACAAAAATATACCAGTTCACAAAAGTAATTTCCCAAATATATACATGTATATAAATATATAAATTTACCCCACACTCACTAAATAAAGTAAAAAAACATTCTGAAAAATCCATATGTAACCTTCTCTGGTATAAAAATAAATAAATAAATAAATAATAAATAAATATTTTACATAAATTTAAAAGTTCATGTGTAGACTCTGTCTATAATATACTGATTTGAGCTTTTTTCATCCATGTCGTTGTTATAAAAATATGTAACGAGGGAGCTTTAATCTTTTTTTTCTTGTTCCTTCTGTTCTTGCATAAGTTTACGCTTCATCATAGTATTCAGATAAGTACCAACGCCTATAAATTGATCGATAAAGAAGAAAAATGATTAATTGGTTTATACTCTCTATTATAATGTTTATACAGGTTTATCAACCTGTTCACTCTCTCCTCTCCTCTCCTCTCCTCTCCTCTCCTCTCCCCTTCCATTTTCTTTTCTATTTATAACATACAGAAGATAACAAGGTTAAAGAAGGGTACCCAGGTATGAACAGGTAAGAAATTCTGAGCAAAAATCATAGACAAGGGTGAGGTGACCCAAGAAACCTTCTGCATGGATAGTAAACGGTTCTTGAGATTTGCTTTAAGAGCTGCAGGTGAGGTAATACCAGCCATCATAGCCATTGCAGTTGTAAAAACTAAAGTTTTATGATGATAATAACATTATTATTTATTTCTTCTTTTCCAACCCCCCCCCCGCTTTCTCATAATATACCAACTTACCGGAATTCATAAAAGGAGAGATAATAAAGTTTGAAAATAATAATTGTCCAACCTTAAGCTTGGTACCTGTCTTTCCTGCAAAGATTTTATTCATAATCTCATACCAATAATGATTTAAAGGACCAGCAACCAATAAACCTATAATGATAATACACATTTTTTTTTTCTTTTTTTTTTAATAAAAATAAACTAGGTCCTGAATAGAATCAATTATTACCATAAGCTGCCATTTTTAAAATACGCTTATCTAATTTTTGTCCGGAAAGTTTTTGTGCAGTGAGTTCTTGTAAGCCAGACAAGACACCTGAAGTACATGCTTTGGTTTGAAGAGGTGCAGCTGCAAGCTGAGAAAGATACCAGCTAAGGAATGTGTTTGAAGACATTTTTTTAAAAGATAACAAGAAAAAAAAATAAGAAAGCGAAAGAACGTATAAAGATATACCTCCCCCCATTTTTATAGTAATTTTTTTTTATCTTAAAAATAACAAAAAGGGTGTATAAAAATATAGCTTTTTATTTAAAACGCCGACTTGACATTTCTTATATTTTTTTTTATATATATGTATACATATATTTTTTTTTACCATAAAAATTTTGAGGGTATTTCACCAGATTCATGATGTTCTGGTCTAACACGTGCAGGAGTCTGTTCACAATTAAATTCAGTGTTTAATGAAGCAACATGGACCAGAGCCATTTCCCATTTATATGACTGTTCCCTATTATCAGACAGAACATACATTCGACACTCAAACGACGGTTGCGTCGTTGCTAATTGCTGTAGCTCCAAATGACAGGTGACTACTTGCTTTGAGAATTGAAGTGCCAAACCCAGGGATCCGACATCCACTAGACGCTCATCATCATCGGTCGGAGGGTGAAATACAGATGTTAGTGCTTTTAAAGATAGTTTATACAACGGTTCTCGTTTCTATGGAAATTTATTAACATGACGTATTATACATTTAGAAAACAATAAGACTTGCCTTTTTGTATTCAAAGTCATATAGCTCTATATGACTTGGATATAATACACCCCAGTAACGGGTCCATTTCTATACAATAATAGTCATATACATGTAAGGTATTATAATAATTTAAATATAATATACATTTTCCCTCTTTCTCTTTTTATAGCCATCTATTTTTTTTTTCTCTCTCGTCATAAACGGTCTATGTCTATTTATAAAAAATAAAATTTATCCTCTCTTACTTACAGGTATTACTTTGCCTCTGGTATAAACTGTAATAAAACCTTCGTATATTCGTCTGTTATCGATCAAGGTCATGACTCGTGAGGTGATAAAAGTACCGAGAACCACAGCCACTTTGTACTTTGTATGATTATTATCTGAAAATGTAATATACTTTATTTTTTTCTCACACGGACGCATCGAAATCTTAAAATCCTCAGTGCCAATGACCTTGATTTCAGACTGTTGTTTAAATCGAGCGTTTAATACACCAAACGTTGTTTTGGATTGAGAAAAAATGGAAAGAGTGACTGTAGAAGGTCGAGCAATGTCTCTATATAATATGTAAGTAGTCTTTATATATATATATCATCATTTTTATTACACAACTCACAATAGGAACGTCTCATCAATATTCGTATGTGACTCATTTTTACCAGATTTTTGACTTTGAGCACAGGTGCCTTCGAATGTTTCCTGATTAAAATCAAGCGAGCATCTAAATATAATTCCTAGAAAAATAATAATAAATAAATTAATAAATAAACGGATGAATGATAATAAGAAGTAATATTTCTCTCTTTCTATGTATATACGTATAAAAAGTTCTATAATCATAACTTACGCTTGGATGAACCTTGGCAAGTAATATGCAACACTATATAATTTGTTTTAAAAAAAGAAAAGCAATGGAATCTATGAAATAAGCAATCTCTTATAATATATAATATAGTTATTGCCTATTATCATATATATTACCTCGAAGGTAAAAAGTGGCTTTTGGTCGAGAGAGAGATTTTCTATCAGTGTAACCAAAAGAAGGTCTATATACAATTAATAAATCATATATTTTCTTTTTCAATGAAAACGTCATTTTAATTTTAATTTTAATTTTTTTTTTTATCTTTCTCTTTGTCTATGTATAGCCTATATACTATATCCTAGAATGACAACACAGTAACTTACAGACTCTGACGTTTATTTATTGGTTTCTTGAATACGATTGAACGAGGATAACTCAACAATTTATTATGACTTGACTCCAAACATGATTCCTCATCCACTGTCTCCCGAGTAATCCAACTAAACTTCTCTTCAGGCAATTGATCGATTGTATCTAGCGGTCCGTTGTAATAAACAAGAGGAGGAGGTTCCGATAATAAATTGACTGTCGTTGATTTACGTATTTGCATATCTTCTTTCTTGCTGTCATTACTTTGAGGAACAACAACTCGTCTGTTTTTAATGTGTCCGATTATACGAAGTCTGTTGAAAGATGATGTGAAAAATCTTCCTAGTGATCCGGTAGATGTTGAACGAGGGTCTTGACTTAATAATGTATAGTCTTCAGACATTTTTCTTTTTTTTCTTTTCTTTTCTTTTTTTTTTTTGGTTGTTACTATCTATTATGGTAAATATAAAGAGAGGGAATAAAAATATAAATTA
>VCJD01004360.1:1884-19711 GCA_024140245.1 Backusella tuberculispora | reverse complement strand
TTTTTTTTTTTAAAAAAAAAAAAAAGTGAGAGACTCCTTAAAAAAAAAAGTCTTCTTATAAACCCCCTTCATATTTCATAAAACTTTACATATAAATTTTAGATCCAAAAAAAAAAAAAAATTCTATACAAAATTATATATTTTCTAATTAATACAAGAAAACTTCTAAATATCAAAACCAAAATAGCGATTCTTTTCACCATGAATCATTTTTCGTTCATTTTGTATTTGAGCAGTAAAGGTACTCGCTCTAGCACACACATGCGGTCTGCCCGCCAAAAATACCTCGGCATTGACCGCCATCAATTTATCAAGTATACCCAACCAGCCATGATCTGTCTCGGGCGTTGGCATTAGCTTCCATTGAGGAGGAGACCAAGGATAGTTTTTACCAAATAAAGTGACATTTCGATGTTCATAAAGGTACTGAATAGCTAAATGATGCACGGCTCCGATACTGTCATAATGGAAAGTGTCCGAATAAGGGGTGATCCAGGAACGCAGTTCGTCATTGGTGGATTTGCCGTCGATGGCAAAGTCCTGCTGGGCCCGAGTAAAAATATGTGGATAGTCTGTCAGTAAAAAAAGGGTTGCATTATCCGACGAAAGGTGATCAACCTGGTTTATGAGACTCCTGGCACAATCTAGTAATATTTCGCTCTCCTTGCTGATGGTCTCCATTCTCCAGTGTACAGCCACATACGGCGATAGCGCAGTTGCTGTGCTATGCGCAAGTGAAACAAGCTCTTTACTAAACGGAATGGTTAAACTCGCTTGTTTGGCTTGTGAAAATGCATGTCTAAAACAAATAAAAAATATGTATATATTTTAATTTTAGAATATTTATATATATGTATATAAACATATAAATATATATTTTGCTTTATATTTACCCGACACCATAATAAAGATCAATCACTTCGATATGATCATGCTCATGATATGTATAGGTAGTTCCATTTAATTCTCTAGTGATAGGTGCACCCTTTAAAAAATCTACAAATTTAGCCTCATCCACATACGTCATGGCTTTTCTCTTTACAGGACGCCAGATAAATTCAGGTACATAGTTTAGAGTTTCTTCCGTCATGTTTTTAAAACAGTTGATGATTCTGGTCAAGTAATGTTCTTTATCCCAGTAGTGGTTTCTTACGATAAAGACGTTAGAACGAACGGGCTGATTGATCTCTTTACGTGCTTCTAACCATGTCTTGTAATCCTGCATGGAAATTGTTTGGAAATAATCACGATTCAGTGTTGTCCAGGCTTCGTCGTTGTAGTAAAAACTAAAATCTCGTTTTTGACAAGCTCCAATTCGGGATCCACTCACGTTTGGAAGGATAAGCGTTCGATTCACAAGACCTGCTGTAAATGCAACTTGACGAACATGAAGTTGTGCTCGCGTTTCTATTTGAATGAGAGATAGATAGAAAGTAAAAGAAGTAGAAAATTTTGATTTAATAAATTATAACATTATATAGAATAAGGTTGGAGATATTCTGAATAAAGCTCTTTTTTTTATACATGCTTAAATACATACCTTGTTCTGGTACATGTATAAGATTTATAAATTTACACGGCCCTTGGCAATATTGTTCATCAATAGCTTTTCTTCTTGCCGCTGCACTATTTTCAACGATATATTTTTCTTGAGGTGTTTGGTATATATAATATATTGACAATGTGAATATTGCGGAAAATAAAATGGTATAAAATCGAAGTAGAAAGTTATCTTTATTAAACATATTTACAAAAAGAGAAAGAAAAAAGAGAAGAATATACAAGATATAAAAGAAGAAGAAAATAGACAAGTTTTATCAACATTTAAAAAGTGACATTATATATATAAAGATATATATAAATCAAGAGGTTGGAGACGCAAATACTAGAAAAGGCTTATCTATATATATATATATATATATAGGACATTCCGGATGGAAAAAAAAACAGAAGTACTGAGAGGTTATTTAAAGCTCTGATTGTTACTAATTTCAAGTGTAACTTGAATTTTGTTTTTTTCCAAATAAAGGCCATTTTCTAGTTGTTATTTACCAAGCCTTCTCATAATAACCTTAATCTTAAATTAAATTTATCACTTTGAGGCATTTTATTTTGTTGATCTCTTATTGTTAACATTATTATTACTATAGGCAAACAAATTTTTAAAATTAAAATATACCAGGTTAGTAAATGAATCAGTCTCAATGCATAAATGCTTGAAAAAGATATGAAAAAAATGGTTATGTTGCTGCTGCTATCGTGTTTATATTTATATATATATACAGTCAGTACGGTGGAATTTTGCGGTTACAAAAAATCAGAATGGCGGTCACAAAAAATCATCCTATTTATTTTTATCATTCTATCATTGTTACTATTACCACTAGTAAATCATAGTAAATTAAAGATAGTTAATACAACTTGATCTAAAGTCGGCTTAGACTATATGTTGTAAACGCCATCTCTTTCCTTTTTATGTTTTCTTTAGAAATAAACAATACATTCTTTTTTGATTGTATCCGCTGAAAAAGTGTACGCCTACGCAAAATACACAGTGTTAAACGGAATAGTTCAAAAAGGAAAAAAAAACAATGGCTTTGTGATACCATGGTTAAAATAGTTGGTGTTTTTGATTATGCAGTCAGTACGGTGGATTTTTGCGGTTACAAAAAATCGCATTCCCTTATTTTAGCCCCCAAAATGATGCAGACAAAAAAGAAAAATTTTAAAAAAGGCACGTTTACCCTTCAAATTAACTTCGAAAAAAATATATTGGGTTTTTAATGATTATGTAAAATTATAAATTTAAGAATCAGAAGACCTTTGAGTTTGCATTCTTCTAGTTCTGTCATGAGAATCGACATCATCTCTAATATCCTTAAGCCGTCTACTAATATCTAATAAGAATTCGTAATCGTTGATCGCACTTATACTCTTTTCAAATGTCGTAAATTATCTAAATCCAGTTTAAAATTTCTTTTTAAAGTAGATATTTCATCTGTATTATTATCGATAGATGGAGAGGTAGATGAACTAATTTCTAAATTAGATGACTCCCCTACTTTTTCAAGTAGTATCTCTATTCTGGATAGATTTTCGACAGTAATATCTGTGTGTCTCTTTAGCAAAAACATATGCTTACACGGTCTTGACTTGAGTCTGAAATAGCAACAAGAACATGGCGCTATTTTTCCTGTGCTATTGATTTGTACCATATATAGGATATCTTCTTGACTGAAAGATTCTACAGTATACATAGTTTTATTTTCTCTGTGGATCATCTCTATCATTCTATCATCTGGGATCCCAGCAGCAATCATCTCTCTTTTTCTTCTGTCTCTTGTTTCAGGTCCCATTCTTCTTACTTCTAAGTTGATTCTTCTTTCATCGAGCTTTAAATCGTTCTCAACATCATTTGTCAAGATATAACTAAGTCGATCCAATCATCTGTTCTTAATTCGTTTCAAGTAAACCGACTTTAATTGATTATACCAACTTTCTATATAATTATTTGTTCACATATTTTGGTGTTCTTCAATAACAAAAGTTGCAGACCATCTCTATATCCATCTAAAGCGAGCCATTTATTTTCTATGTATTCAATGAATTGTGGTTGCTCGGTTTTCCATTTTTTTCTAAACCAAGTTTTTCCAACGTGATTGGAGCTAAGAAAGAATAAGAACAGGCTATTATAGAATCATCAAACAGATGCTCTTCGAAATAGTTTTAGTATACATTGTCAGCATCGACTACGATATTTTGAAGTGATAAAGCGTACTCTTTTTGTTTTAAGATACTATGAAAATTGACGACTCTGTTAACGCATTTGTACTATGGCTCATTCAAAGTCCATACTAATTTCAATGATAATAAACATATAAACACTCCAGTGGCACTAGAATCCGGTCTGGTGATTGGGCTATCTATTTTGAAGGATACGGCACAACTGATAATAACTGTATAGCTGTGTTTTTGTAATTTTACAATGTGTCTCAAAATGAATATTGCTACAATTTAGAAAAATAAACAATATCAGAATAAAACTGTAATATTTCGTCTTAAAAAGTTTGAAGAATTGGTAGGAATATATAGTAAATTGGATAAATATAAATGAGAGTTCGTATATTACTAAAACTGAAAAAAAAAAGCATAGTAGAATCATCAATTACCCTTTATTCCAACAGATTTATAAAAAAAATTAAAACAAAATATGTAAAAATATGTAAATAGCTTTAGAGATAATTGATAATGAGTAAAAAAAAAAGCTAATAAAATAGCTTAAAAAAGTAAAGAAGCAGCTAAAAAAATATAATTATTAATTTTAAAAAAAAAGTTTTATAGTATGCAAAAAAAGAGACTTTTGGAAGTGAGCAGATAATGAGAAAAAGAATCAAATAGCATGAATCTGTTGTAGAACAGTATTTCCATAAGTCTATTACGTATAAACAAGACCCGCCACTCTATCTATTTAGTCCATAATATATTCATAATAGCCTATAATCTCCTTCTCGCAACAACTCCTCCTTAGATTCATCACTCCGTCTAGTCATCTATACTATTTATTCACGTCATGATAATAATAAACATAGATAATAATACTTTTGTGAATTTTTTTAAAAGGGTAGTGGTGGTAGTGCTTCTTGTATACTTTTTGTCATGTAATACGATCCAATTATTTTCTGTCCATCTTTTCTTCTCATTTACTATACGCGAGCTGCTTTTTTGATGTTTTAGACCTGTTGTAGAACCTTTTTTATTTTCGATCGTTATTAAATGGTCTTTCAGAAAGTCACCAACTTCCACGCATTCATTTTTAAACTTCAAAAGACTTTCAATCAACTCTGACAATATTTCAAAGTTCTCCCACGTGTTTGCCAAAGAAAAAGAATATCGCTTGCTACCAACATACAAGCCCGGTGCAACCAGTGAGACCTCAAGCATGTATAATTCAGAACCACAGATTTGTAATACAGGGATGTTGCTGTGAAAAATTTAATGATTTTTACTGAAATAAAAAAATAAGTAAAAAAAAATAAACAATTATAAAGTCGATTTAAATTACTTTACAGGATGTTTTTAGCTTTATTGATGTCTAAGTTGTTTTCTTTTGGAGGGGAAAATACAGGTCTTTTTATAATAAGTTTTGATTAGGTTTGTTTGTTTGTTATTATTCGTTTCTATTAATTCATGGCATTAACTCCATGGTGGTTACACGTATTTTTATGGAAATGGTTAATATATATGAAGTGCGGTTTTATAGTTATAACTTGATCTATTATTATAAGCATTTTGCTATATATTCTTATTTATGTGGTATTTCACCACAATTGCAAATATCGACACCATGGCAGACAAGCTGGTTGGTTATATTTTTACCTTCAATCATCACTTTACATTTATCAGCTTGGTACTTTAAATTGCCTGAGTTGTATTTAGAAAAATCGCCGGAAGAAAAATCGTACTCAACGTTGCGCATTTGAATGGCTTTATCCAGAATAACCCGTATATCGATTTTAAGATCGGCAGTTCCATCTTCATTAGCAAGTTCAAAGACCGTATCACCCCATTTAGTTCGTAAATTGTTTACACTATCAAGTAATTCTTCAATCAGAGGGGATCAGAGCTTGACAACATAATCCCATTCGGAACAATCCGTTACAGAATCAAACAAGGATGCCGACTTTTGACGGTGTTTTATGATATGGGATACTAAGTAGAGGAAAAATTCTTCATTCTCGTTCATATCTGCTGCCTTCTCTTGATCTTTTATCCAATTCGACAGACCCTTCAGCTTCTTTTCCGATCCGGTCCTTGTTTCGATAGCTGTTGTAAAGTGAGCGAGTAGCGCATAGTTAACCTGTGCAAATTTTTAGTCAATTCAGTATCTTCGTGTTTGACTGCAGGAAAACGAGCTTGTAATTCATGCCATTGTTATTGGCTAAATAAAGTAGACTGACCTTCCTCGAATGCGTATGATAAATCCAAAATCAAATTCATACCCAGGCTTATCATCGTTTGTTGCTGAATGACGTGGCTACTGAAATCTTCATATTTTTCAAGAGCTCTGTTTTTTATAAAAGAACCAATACTTTCATCGAAGTCAGAAATATAAACTGCATCGTTTTCTTGTACTTGATTCACTGCCGCTCTCCTGGCAGCCGCCATGAATGATTTCCTTTTCTTGGCATTAAGTTTATTTTCTAACATTTCCTCAGTAGTATAGTTGATGTACTCGAGCTAAAGGTTTATTTGTCTTTGCTCTGATTCCTTAATGTTTTGCTATTATTATTCTTCATTAGCCAATCATACATTTAAATTACCTTTTCTCTATTAAACATACTTCACTCATAATATACAACGATACTATTATTTTTTTACCAAAATAACACGTCCGCGAAATGAAAAGTCAAACCAATCAATTTCGTGTGGAAACAATCGAAAATAGTCGAATTATAGCTGATATTAAGTGAATAACAAATCAAAAGGGGGTTAGATAAAAATAAAAGATATGAAAAGTCGAAAGGAAAAAATGAGCTAAGAAAAGGCAGGGCATGTTTTAAAAACATCGTCGATTGTTAGTTGAAAAGGCAGATGTTCGACTGATTTCCTTTTAAAATTAAAATAAAAAAAGAAGGATTCAAATAAATATATGCTCAGTTTATATAAAAGGAAGGTGAGGCACTATCAAAAAACAAGGATTATTTTAAGGTTGCTTATAATACGCTATTAGTAGAATGAGAAGCAGGACCTATTTTTTATCTTCAACAATATGTATATTATGCCTTACCTATGTCTAAAAATGAAGTGTAATATTTACAAGTGTTTAATTTAACGCCATAAGACTCATCGTTGATGATAAAACTCAGCAAGTGCCACACCTTCAAGCAACATATTTAGGAGAGAACGATAATATCAAAAAAACGCATATGCAAAAGAAAACTCAGATACTTTTTGTTGTAGAAATATTGTAGTATATAAGCAGTATAAGAAAAAACAATTGTTTCTTCTGTTCTAAGTGATGTATATATATATATATTGGTATATTTTATTATAAAGTATGCGTCTATTAGATAAAAAAGCGTCATCCATGTTGATCAATCGAGGTTGATCTTACTAAATCGGACACTGATGCTTTTTAAATTAATGATAATGATGCCAAAAAGAAAAAAAAAATTCTTTTCTTTTCTTTTAAGCAAACAATAATGATTTTGTCTGAAGGCGAATGGGAGACATTACAATTCCCTCTTTTAAAGGCAAGCTTGAAAGCTTAAAAGAAAAGACAAAGGACATTGACTATCCCAACAAACTTGAAAAGGATTATGGTTGGTCTTATGGCGCGCCTACATGGGCCATCAAGCCTCTTGTAAACGAATGGATTAATGAATATGGCTGGAAAGAGGCAATAGATGAAATGATCCAGCATTATAATATTATTTTGAGTAACTGAATTTTAATAAAATGAAAAAAAAAAGCCTTTCCATGTGATTGTACCTAGTTTACCAGGTTTTGGTTTTTCGGAAGCACCCAAGTAAAATGACTATGATATAGCCAAAATGGCTAGTATTATTAATTCATTAATGATCCACTTGAGACATACAAAATACAGTAAGTTTATATTTACTTTATATTTCATGTTTTAATGAAAAACTTAAAATGTAATTCGATTATAACAGTTTAGAATTTGACATTTAGAATGATTACAAAAGCCATAGAGATCGCTGATGAGGACGTTATTACACGCATCGCGGATTCTCATAGACAACGTTTCTTCTTTCATTAAGCGTTGGCGCTTCATCTTTCCTTTAACTAAAGCCCAGAACTGCTCAATAGGATTTAGCTCTGGTGAATATGAAGGAGATACATTACTCTATAACTCCTCGCTTCAATTTTTCGAATCATCGGTTGTGATTTATGGATACTAGCATTGTCCATCACTAAATAACTACCCTTTAATGACTCATCCTCATCCATTGCATCAAGAAGCTCATTTCTAAACTTAATAAAATGTGCAGTTGTTGTGCCCTTGGATCCTGGTGTTACGTCAACTGCATTGGTGCCATCATCTCGATTAGCTTCGTCGTCTCTGATTTCCGTCACAGTTCTTTTCTTTCTGGTATTGCCTTTTCTCTTTTTTCCAGTAGTTTCTGTTGTAGTCTTGGGAGAGGGTTTCTTCAAAACGACATGAAGAACTTCAGACAAATGAATGGCACCAATAACTGTGTATGAGATTACTCTTGTTTTTGGAGTCTTGACTATAGCACGAGTTCCAGCCGGTGATCTATTCCAGTTATTTTTCATATTTATATGGAATCCGGCTTCATCGATAAATACACAGTTCTTTGTATAGTCCAGATCCTTATCCTTCCAGTCCATGAACTATTCATACCTCATCTGGAGATTGATGGCAGAATTCTATACTTCGGCTTCAAAATGAAGCTTCTTCACGGTAATCATCATTGTGTTCTTCAAATGATGGTTGAGCTGTGATTTAGAGATAGAGAAACCTTTGAACTCATTAATTAAATCTTCGACTATGTCTTCAACACAGAGCTGGGAATTATCATCAATCAATTTCTTTATATAATCCTCATGCTCAGGTGTAAGAGAGCTCTTTGGATCGCTGTTGTTCACTGACTTTTTATAAGGAATCTCCCTTGTTTTTTGATAACTCTTCCACCATCTTTCCGCAGTACGTGGGTTGATCAACAATTCTTTAGCAAACTTGGTGGTGTTTCTTTTCTCCAGGGGATGTTCGATCGTTTTATCAATAAACTTCTCTCTCAGGCTATCGGTATAAACATTGTAAATTCCTGTACTTTTCGTTTTTGACATTTTCGATTTTTGTTTGCTTTGCCTGTTTCTCAACTACACTTGTTTAGGTGGTTTATTAGCCAAATGACTGCTGCGGCCTGTTATTGTTTCGAGTACAATGTTAGAATCAGTGATTTTAGTTAAGACATCTTCCATGGGATCAAAAACTTTTTCTCCTTGTTCATCAAAAATATTGTCTTGTCCATCTTCATAATAAAATGTGTTTTTCATTTTGTTTTAAATTGCAAATCTTTTAGCAGAAAGAAAAAACGAAAAGGACAAACTTTTGCACCAATCGACAAAATAAATCTTGTCTCTCGACAATTATATTGTTTAAATAATAATCTTTGTTTAGAAATCTTTTGTGAGCACAAGATATATATATATCACATTGCCCGGATTAGGTCAGGATATAGGTTAAAGAACTAAAAACCCCTTAGGGAACAAGGGTAAAAAAGCCAAGTGAGGCAAAAGGATTAAGAAGAAAAGAACATATGTAATTTTGGGGGAAATAAAAAGTAAAATAAAAAATTAATGTATAGACAGCCAATCAGTTAATTGTTGATCATAGGTAAAGTAATCATTAGGATACGGTTTGTGTTGATGCAAGTAGTCCAATTCAGCTAAAATTTGGCAAATAATGGGCCAACGTATTTTCCAATTTAGGATTGTTTCTCTTGTCCTCATTGATGATTGAGGCTGTCATTAATACGGATAAAGGCACTGTTTGTAGCGCAGTCGATGGAATAAAGTAAAAATGGGGCTCTCTTTTGCCTAAAAAGTCATCTGGAGCCCCTTTCAATGTTGATGAGAAGGCTGTAATATATCTCAAGATGTAGATAAACAAAAACTATTTTATTAGTTGCGGTAAATTTAATGAGTTGTGTATGGCTGATATAATCGTTTTTATAAACACAATGGAAACATTACCTCACCCTTCTCATATTGTTTGGTCAAATAAATTTCAATACAATGTACGAAGTAGGACTAGATATTTCAGAGTTACCTTACAAGTTAGAGAGAACAGTAATTAGCTAAAAATTATATACATACATGCTTTTTTAGGCTCGGATCTGTTTTTAGGATGGTGGTTTAGCTCTTTCGTTAATTATCAATGATTATATGACCAAGGATATATAAAAATATCAAAAATTCCTCATCCTTAGCTTATAATGCTTTACAAGGAAAGAGATCTTATGTTCCAAAAAAAAACGGCGCTAGTTATCATATCTGGTATGGTTTCGAAAAACGTATTGAAAAATAAGGCACGAAATTTGTAATGCGGAAAACTTGAAGAGTTTTAAAAAAATAATGGAAAAAATATAGGCGATATACGCATATATTTAGAATATAAGAATTTATAATAATAACATACGTATATGATTAATATGGTCATCAGTGATAACCTTGGGTTCAAGTATTCTACAGAATTAACCATTAAAAACCAAAAAAGAAAGCTGTAGTAACGCTTTTTTAAAATAAGATAAACCTTAGCTGTGTTTTTCAACATAAAAAAAAGAGAAGATATAGAATATTATAGATTATCCATAATTTCCAACACTATTTTATTATAAAACTCATGTATTAGAGTAGAAAAAAATAGTTTAAATCTGATTGAAATTTTTTTTTTGAAGTTTTCAAATGCATGTTTAAGCGCGCTGATTTCCTTGGCAAATTCAGTACTAGAACCTTTAGGAATTTGGTCAAGAAGACAATTGATAAAAATTTGAAATTTAAATATTATTGTTTTATAGAGATCAAGCACTTTTTCATCAAGAGTAATTGAAACTGGAAGCTTTTCTATCCAGCTGCCCACTGTTTTGAAAAAGTTATCAGCTTTTCCAAGTCGATTTTTCGTAGAAACTAAGGTTTGTATGGCACTTTCAGCTGCAGGGTTAGAGCAGCAGCTTGAAGCTAAATCTTCAGCTAAATCCTCCTTTTCCTATTGAGTTGAATACTATCTAAAATATCATAAATAAGAAAAGAAGCCATATTTTTGTTTTCCTAGTAAAAGTATCTACTGGAAATGTTTGGAAAAAAACTCTTTGGTTTATGGAGGACATTGCGTTTAAATATTTCCTAAAATCAAAAGGCTTTTCATCTTTGTTGGATACATCAGCACGAGCTATTTTTTTTGAAAAAAAATGAATATTAAGGAACTATATTTGTAAAGAATTAGTATTACTAAGCTTCATATAATAGATACTTGATATAAAAAATAATAAACAGGAAGAAATAAATAATAGAGAAACGCATTTTTTTTCAATTAGAAAGTGAAAAACAAAAAGGAAAAGGTATTTTCGTGCTAATTTTTTTATTTTTAGATCTCACTTACGGGAAAAAAAGGAGGCTTACAACGTTTCATTTCAAGATGATAGACACCAGGCATTATTATGTGATTAATATACTGTTTGAAGTGATTGGTATATCAATTTGGCTAAACTAAACTAGAAATCAAAGCAAACCTTTATGTATATTGTTGGTGTGTGAGCGAAGAGAAATTACTAATATGGATCAGTACAATATCTAGTACTTTTGTTATTCAGATTTTACATAATAGATCAGAGATATACAGTTACGCCGAAGAACGTTACGTAGGATAATAAAAATTGATAAAATATGAATCTCAAAGCAATAGTAAATCAATGATAAAACCTTTCTTTTCTCCTTCTTACATCTTATGTTTAATAATAAAATAAAGCATTAAAAGTCAGAAGCTAATTGCTACCATTCGTAGTTATTAGGAAGAATACACAGATAAGCATTATTGAGGCGTTTGATGGCCATTCTTAAAAACAAACATGTCACTATGAAAGACTAGAATCGATATCGGTAATAGAGAAAGATGCTGTTGGTAGTATTTTATTCTCTAACATTATTAATTTTATTTTATATTATATTTCTATAAACTTATAAATATTTTATGCGGTTAATATGATTTTAGTTTCAGGATTCCGCTGGGCCTAGCTAATATTTTTGTCTAAGACAAGTAGATTCACCTAATCCAGAAGATTGTTTTAAGACTTCAGTTTAAGTCATCCTTAACACGATTTTCAACTTGTTTCATAGCTGTATGTAAAGTATATTTTGGATCAATGCACCGATCATATCTACATATATTATTTACATAACAGGGAGTGCCATCATGATAATTAGTTTTAACTGGAGTTCTGCTGGTAGTACTGTTAGAACAGAATGCGGAACAGGAATCAAACTAGTGGTGCTCATTATACTCATTTTATTTGCAAATTTACTCTGGACACTTGGCCTTCCTATCTCTACATTTAGTTTCCGACCTTTGTATCACGAGAGTGAAGGTGAAAACCAGAACAACTAGAGTAATCATTCGATGTATCAAAGGCACAAGAAGTCAAAATAGAAAATAGGAATAGAATTGGCGTCGATTTCATTTTTGTTACTCATTGAAGAAATGGGGGAAAAGAATACTTTATTTTTATTTATTTTTCTGTTTTATATTAATATACAGAGTTTTAATATATATAGTACTAAAAAAATCTATTTTCTATATGTTAGGTCTACATTGTACAAAAAATATAAAAGTACAAATAGGGATATTTTTATAGTACACGTAGTAAACTGACACAGATGAAAATATTCCGTAGATTGTGTTTTTCTCTTAACGTATATATATATTCTGATCATTATTACTATATTATATATATTTTTTATTTTTACTTTTATTTTTTTGAAGACAAATATTAGCTTGCAACTGAGAAAAAAATAACTTTATAGCATATGTATTATTGTACGTATTTATGTTTTATACCTGGATACAAATATTTTCTTTTACTTTCTCAATAATAACTTTGAAGGGCACTTGTATTATACCATTACCCCTTATATGAACGCCTACCTCATATCACTGGAATAACGAATAACATATCTTCTTTATATATATATTGTTACGGCCATATTTGATATGTTCTTACAAACTATATTTTTTCAACAAAATGTAATCAATTTGTCCTCACTAGGCTGACTATCAAAAACACATTTTTTTATCTGACTTATACTTTATGCACATAATTGCTACTTGTACTTTGATGCACTTTCAAGTCGCGTCTTACGGACTGTCCTTTTTGACCTTACTACCGTTTCTGTTACTATTCCCGTGTTAATTCTCTATACTTGAGGATCGGATGTCTCTATATTTTGGTTATATTCCTCTACATCAGCTATAATTATTAACTTCTTTTGTCGAAGTGACTTGTATAATACAATTATTCTCTATATTTACCTTTCTTATTAGTTTAGTTTATTATTAATTATCATTACACCCTATCTTCTTTCTATCAGTTTTCATTATCATAGACTGCTTATTATTCATCTTCTCCTTTCTAATTATAAATTTTAGATTTTTAATTTTATATAAATACTTGTGATAATTTCAATTAATAAAATACAGTTTATTGCTATAGAGGTTATTACATCTAAAAGTGTATCCTCACCAATTGAACTCATTAATTATATCTTTACAATATTAAGCTTATTGCTTCCCTCTTGCTGTGTCTGTTTGAAGACTTTATTTTATTCATTTATATCAAGATACGAAGCTTGTTAAAATCGTTGGTGCTCACTACAACCTGTTATAAGTTTACATTATTGCTGGTTTCTCTATTTTTCTTTATTTTTTCAATCTAAATCATCCAAACCAAACACTTCAGTACGTATGTATATATGTGTAGTCTTGTAAATATCTAGAAGTAAAATACAGTTTGTGTATGATATAATAAGAGGGAAGCAAGACTATGCTCGACTTGAATTTACCAATAAAGAGAACGTATTGTTATTCCAACATATAGAGGCTATGAAGAATGCTTTTTGGAGAAAATAATTCAGTAGGGTGCTGTAAGGTTTGATATTATAGTCATATATCCTCAGTAGACTCTTCAAACTAATAGCGATATATCAATTTTACTTCGGTTTTCTTTAGAGATACCAATCTTTTATATTGATTCAAACTTTTTAGATTATTTGGTAATATATGTTTTTTCTTTTACGATCCATTGCTATTCATTTGTTTTACAAGTTTAATACTGAAGTATAACTGATCAGAAATAGTCATATGCGAAATTGCATCGTTTTATTTTATATTTTCACACATGTTAATTTATTTTATTCTGATAATTTCGATAAGACTATAAGACTAGTAATAACTATATACAAGTTTAGTTCAGAGTTCAGAAATATTGTATACCATCATCTAATACTAGTTTCGTAAAAATTAGCCATTGTACTTGTAAATTTATTTAAAAACAACAACAAAAAAACTGATGAGAAGGTTTTTTTTTTTTCAAAACGGCTCTGCGAAATGTTTAATTTTTTGATCCGAAACCAGTCATTCGAGAATAATATAAAGCGTATTTTCATTTCTATATTTTTGAATATTCAAGTGATGTAGGAGTTACAAAAAATGATCTTAACTCCAGGAAATTCCTGCTAAATAATTACAGTAGACTATGATATTTGGATGAATGATTTAAAAAGTGTTTGCATATCAATTGAAGTGAAAATGTAGAGGTATTATATATGAACTATATATAATATAAGCTTTCATACATACTTCAAGCATTCATAGATTTGATTTTGACATCAAAAACTGAATTTTAACTATCCCTTACTTAAAGAATATAAAGTCAAAAACCTTTATGATATCATATATTTAAAATACTATTGTTTTGATGGATAAAAAGTGATAGCACCCTTTACTAAGATTGAAGATAGAAAGATAATACATTTTAATAGAATCAATATATCACTAGCTACATCAAATATGCTGATACTAAGGTAGTTCACAGATGAGTATCTGTCACTTTTGCTGACAAATGTAGCCAGTTCATCATTTATTTCAGATCATGAGCAAATAGATTGCATTATATAACTTCGAAAAAGTCTTTATTGACGATCATTGAGAAACAATTCTACAGGAAGAAAGAAAGAATGGTATTAGTATTTTGCCGAAGATTAGCGAATTTTTTTTTTTAAAAAAAAAAAGTTGATTCACTTTCATCTCTCTTCTTGTGCTAAAGGTACCAGGTTGAGAGAAAAAATATTATCAGCATTTTCAAATACTAATGGCCGTTTATATTGGGAAATATCAATTACATTAAACATCAATACACACTTTTTCAATAGCATATCTATTACAGTTGACCTCTATGCACTCTGCTTGTTTGTTAAGCTATTTTAGCTGTAAAATGATTCCCTTCTTATAAACACATAATGTAACAGAATATAGAATATTTTCATTTCTCTAATTAACATTAAATATAAGCAAGTACTTGTTTTTTTTTTAAAGAAAACAATAGTAATAAATGATGCTATTTATAAGGTTGATTTTCTTTTTTAATTTATGAAATATCCTATTTACATTATATTTATATATAAAACAGCGTCTTGTTTTTTTTCGTTTTTTCGTTTTTTTTTGTTTTTTGCTTATTTTTAACACAGTAGTGATCTGATACTCATTTCTATTTTTCTGCTTGAAGCAGTATTTACAGGTGTGGCATCCACAGGAGAACCAAAGGAAGCTGCTCTTCGAGATATGGATTGAGCAGCAGAAGCAGCAGCATTTAGAGTACTACTTGAGGTTTGTAAGAAGTATTGTTGTGTAGGATGGGTGACTTGCACCGAAGAAGGAGAGGAAGCTGTTAAACGAATAGGAGGAAAGCGGTTGGAGAGAGGGTTTGAAGTTTCTGAAGCTTTGAAAAGACGTCCACCAATAGGAAGCGTGTGATATTTAGGAGTGGCTGCGTCAGTGAGTGGTGCAACATTAAATTTGGGTAACCCACCATTACCACTGTTCTCTTTTTTTAGATCATGAGAACCTTTCATGAATGGCATTTGCTTATCGCTATCATTTAAAAGTGGCGTGAGTGGCCTTTCGTATTCTTTTGGGTTATTATCAAAATTAAAAATCTCGGAAAGTGAGCCTATTCTCTCTTGTTCTATATATGGTTGTTGTAGCTGCAGCTGGGATTGTTGTTGATGCTGATGCTGCAACTGATGCTGATGGTGTTGTTGTTGTTGCTGTTGCTCAATCATTTTCCCAGGAGATTCGATTGAGGAAGGTGTGACAGGTGAAAGCATTGGAGAGAAAGCATAGAAGCTGGTTGATAATGTTTGATTTGCATATTCCTCTTCAATGCCGCTGTAAGGTGTTTTCTGTAAAACCTCATACTGATGTTTTCTAAACTGAGCGACAATGTACTGCCTTGAAAAACTCGAAATATCATAGAGATCGGCTCCTAGTCCACCTCCAATATGAACAATGACTTCGTAAAGCTCAAAATTGCCCGATCTCTGTTTAATATGTATTGTGTCTGAGAATGACCTTGCTCCATTGGCTACTATTTTTAATTGGCTGGTAGCAATGCTACTAAATTTTTCGGATGTACTTCGCTCTGTCGGTGGTAAGGAGGTCACATTCACATCATTTTTTTTAATTATCTCGGTGGCATTATCGAGTAAAAGTCGATGGAGTCGAGCAAGTCGGTCTGAATCTTTTGGTGAGATAAAGTCATAAAAAGATCTATGTGCTAATTCCTGAGGGTAGTAGCCCCAGGCTTTAACAATTTGATCTGAGACTTTGGCACAGCATACTTCCATTGACATAATAATAGTTACATTATTGTCATCTGCAGTAATAGAACTAGTGCTGTTGGCGACGGTTGATGTAGGGGTAGGAATTATAGAAGTATCGTCGGTAATAGTGGGAGTGGTAGTAGTGATAGCAGTGGTGGTGGTGTTGTTGTTATTGTTATTGTTGTTTATGTTGATATTGATGTTGTTGTCGGTGATGGTGGTGGTGGTAGCAATAGATCTTGCCGGTTGTAGGGTTATAGGGGTATTATTAACATTTCTATCATTAATAGAGATTGTCTCTTCAGTGGTATGTATAGATTCATTGGATAGATGTGGTGAATAATTGAACTGATTTATAGGAGAAGTAGTGGTAGTGGTAGTAGTCGGTAAATCTTTTATAAAAGGTTGGGGATTAGCAGATAGCCTTACAACAGGTAAGGGTGGTTTTAGCGACATATTATTAACATTGGAGCTGTTACTATTAATGTAATCACTGGCATTACTATTATTGTTAAAGACCGTACTAGTGGTGGCACTAGTGTTTTTATTATAAAGCGTTTCTTGTGCTCTGAAGGATTCAATGGGTTCGTGTATAAAGGAGATAGTGGATTGGTGCGGTTGTTGTTGTATTTTTCTAGGGTTTGATCGTTTTGGAGAAGAAGGAGGAGCAGGTACTGCTTTCATTGTAATTGCAGGTGTTTGAATTGTTCCATAAAGCACTTCATAAGTATGTTCATTAGAAGAATAAGGTCTTTTTTCTCGAAGCTTAGGTCTTCCTCTCTTTTTGTGTTGCATATCGTGACATGTATCAGCTTTATTTAAAGAGATACATCTTCTACAGGGTCGGGATACTATTCCAGTTTTTTTTTTAAGATTAAAATTAATATGAAAATTAAAATGAAAATATTTTTTCTTTTTTAGTATTATATTATATATTAGTTTTATAATAGTACCATCACATGCCAAGTGAGCATTTTTACAGTTCACACCTAAAATAAAATAGATCAATATAAACTTTATTTTTTTCATTTCATGTCCTTCTTTCAAACATATCAATATAGTTTGATAAGCATTCTATTATATTTCAAACTTACAAGCACTAGGAACGTGTGCTTTATGGCCTCTCTTCGTGGGTACTGTAGGCGCTTTGGAATCGGTGCATTCACTTGCTTTTCCCATGGAGACACATTCTCTACATGGGCGATTTCCTAAATTGGGGAAGGGGTCAAAGTTAATAAACCACTTTTTGATTAAACAAGTATATATTATTCTTTTCAAAAAAAATAATACCATCGCACTCTATATCGTTTTTTTTACATTGATTGCCTAGAAAACGAAACAATTAACAGTTATTAGGATCTCGAGTATAAATAAAATAACATGTGGGAACTTTGATTTTACAAGTTTTTGA
>VCJD01004322.1:10200-25815 GCA_024140245.1 Backusella tuberculispora | reverse complement strand
TAAAACTAAAAAAAAAAAAAAAAAGAATCACGACAAGCTAAATTTAGAATCACGACAAGTGAAATTTCAATTCGCGACAATTTGATATGGAAATACTGTAAGTTGTAGAAATTTGTTCCCCAAACGTCTCCATTTTCTAAAATAAGAACGGAGATCTCGGAGCGGGAATCAGCCAATCTCTTTCTCAAATGCTGGTGTACCTTGCGCTCAAAATCATTCAACGGCATGTCATACGTGAGGATGACCTCGTAGGCTTCTCTCAAACGTTTTTTGTATTCAGCGATGTCTATTAAGGTCACCTTACGAGGTTATACCGAATATCAGATTATCTAATTTAAAGATTGTATAACGATGCTAAATAAAGAATTATGTTATTTGATATAGAAGAAGTGACAGTTCAGTGTGTTAGTCTGTCTTCACTATTAATAAAGGGATGAAATATATGTCTGTATATATCAAGATTAAAACAATTCTCGAACTTTTTTTTTTTATTAATTAGACAAATCAGTAACCCTTATTGTGAGTGTGAGTGTTTTATAATAGAAAGTCACGATATTCATATTTAAGGGTGTTCCCGATTTAAGGGTGGATTTTTTCGAGAATTTCGACCACCCTTAAATCGAGCAGGTACTGTATTTTAAACTTTTTTTGGTATTATATATTGAACAACGGCTTTTTAGTGTAAAAAAAATAAACTAACTTTTGTTATATTTTTAAAAAGCATAACAAATAATGTTTAAAAGTATAGAGATTTACATTCTTATTTTCATAATGATATTAAGAAATGTATCTTTTTTTTTTTTATTAAAATATAATGTATTTAAAAATGAAAAATGTCCAAAATGTGGTTACTTTTCTAGATTATCAAAAAATAGAAAAAGTTATATCTTTCCATGTAGTCCATGTAATTTGAAAAGAAGAATATACAAAAACAGCATATTTGAAAATTTAAAGCTTGAACCTATTAAAATAATAGATTTATTATATTGTTGGTCAAAAAGTATGTTTATTATTATATTTTATTTTTATATTAATTTTTTAGTTCTTATTTAGAGAATGGTAATAGAACAATTGTTATATATGAAAATACTGGAATTGCACTATTAAATATATCAAAAATATTAAAAAAGATGAGGAATAAAATATGTGAGTACAAAATTATATTTCTTTCAAAGATTTATCTGAAAGAAAGAAAAAACTTGGTATAACCGGAATATCTGTGCCTTCCGATGATTCATCTAATTCTATTAAACTTATTAATAACTACTTTGGAATGACTCCTGCAAGACCTTTGGGTCCTCTTGTAGAGCAGGTTGGCCCAATCATTCCAAGAAAGTACGAACCTTTAAATGCGGAACTTCAGAGCTATTTGGATAATCATAATCGTGTTGCTTATGTTGCATTTGGGCAACATGCAAGACCATCTCCTAAAACCGTCAAGCTTATTCTTACAGCCCTCTTTGAGGTTTATGAGGCTGGTGATATTGATGGTATAGTTTGGGCTGGTATTATGACATCCCAACGATTACCTCAAGACCCTGTAACCTCTTCCGGTAAAGTATATTCTGCAGCCGATTTATTGGAAAACAAATACCCTGATATCCAATTTCTTCAGTGGGCGCCTCAGTTGGCTATTCTGTCTCATCCCTCTACTCGCATTTTTGTCTCTCATGGTGGATTTGGGTCATGTATTGAATCCATCTATTCTGGAGTAAGAATGGTATTCTTCCCTGTATTCGGAGATCAACCTGGAAATGCCGTGATGGTTGAAAGAGCTAAGATTGGTGGTGTATTAAAATCAAACATGGCTATTCCAGAAGCAGCAGAAATCATCAAAGAAATTGTCGTGGATGAGAATGGTGACGTTGAAAAGAACTTGAAGCGTATGCAAGCTCTAGCACAAATCAGATCTAGAACTGGTGCAAAGATCGGTGCAGATGTTGTCGAAGAAGTAGCATTTTCACATGTCGATGGTAAAGTTCCTCACCGCTACGAAGCTTCTCGAAACATGTCCTTCATTAAAGCACACAATATCGATCTTTATGCCATTATGGCAGTAGTTGTCTCTGGCGTATTGTTTTTCTTCGGATTTATCTTGCATTTGGTTTTTAGAGGTGTTCAATCAGCTTTGAAATCTAAAGAAAAGGCCAAAACTCAATAAATATAAAACCTCGAAGAGTATACCAAATACAAATACAAAAAAAAAAAAGTCGCAATAAAATGAATACAGAACTGGTTTTTATTTATTTATTCAGGTAAAAGTGAAGGCCAAATAATATAGTATCATGTTCAAAAGTTATTTTAATTTATAGCACATCTTAAATATTAGTAGCTCTTATATATAGTAAAAAGCTTGCATTTATGATACTCTCTAATGTTGTAGTAGGCGAATATACAATATCTTTATATGGTAAACAACCATTTTTTTTGGTTTTACTTTCAGCGTTTTTCATTGCTTTACTAGCTAGAACTCTTTCTTAAATCCATACATATGAAATAAAGGAGTTGCATGATTATTGGTGTCAAGCCACTAAAATCAATGCCGTGTGACTGTTATCTCGTGACTACTCATCACATCCTCTTTTTTTCTCTAAACTTGACACTGAGATGCCAGTTACCTTTTATAATTATTCTAAAATAAAAATAAAAAACTATGGAAGACGACGGTATCCTCTTAAATATCACTACTTCAAGCAGTACTCCTAAGCCTAAACAAAAGCCAAAACAAAATAAAGCTAACAACAAGAATGATACCACAGTAAAGGCTTCACTACCCAAGGAACCAAGCGTTCCTGCAACAGGCGAAACAAAAGAAAGAGAAGAAGCAGTAGCCACTGGTCTTGCTCCTGGTACTAAAGTTCTTCACGGTAAAGCACAAATCGCATCGTCTCTTTTTTCATCTAATCCCCTAATCCCTGCAATTTATGCCAAAAAGCGAATCAATTATAACGATGAGGCAAGTAATGCCGCTCTTGCTGGATCAAACACTTTTGTCGATCTCGGTATTGATTCTGATCTGTCTGATCTTCTCGAGAACAAAATGAATGTCACAGCACCTACCAACGTACAAGCAAAGGCAATTCCTATTTTATTAGGTCCAAGTGGAAAAACCAAAAAACCTGATGTTGATGTTGTCGTACAAGCACAGACAGGTTCTGGAAAGACCTTGACATATCTTTTACCTATTGTAAACCGTTTAATTACAGCATCAACATCCAAGAAAACCGAAAAAAATGCATTTGGAGATCGTATGATTGGAACTGTCGCTATTATTTTGACCCCTACTCGTGAATTAGCTCAACAAGTACTCAGCGTATTAACTCAACTTGTTAATCTCCCTCGACCCAAAGACGAAAATACCCGAAGATCGCACTGGATTGTACCCGGTATTGTTATTGGTGGAGATTCAAAAGCGAAAGAAAAGGCTCGTTTAAGAAAAGGTGTAAATGTTTTATTAAGTACTCCAGGTCGTTTATTGGATCATTTGGAAAATACAAAGAGCTTCGATATTCAGAATTTAAAATGGCTAGTTTTAGATGAAGCAGATCGACTTTTGGATTTAGGTTTCGAGGAAACATTAAAAAAGATCATGACAATCATTGATGAACGTACACAATATGAAGGCTCTGCAAAATACAGAAGTATCATGGCCGAAAATGCTTGCTGGCCAAAGAAACGACAGACAGTTTTATGCTCAGCAACTCTTAGAGACGATGTTAAAGAACTTGCAGGATGGTCACTTGTCAATCCAACCTTTGTTAGTGGAACTGAGGCAAGACGTGATGCATCTAGCATTTTAAAGACTGACCAGCACGACGAGGAGATGAAATTTTCGACACCAAATCAGCTTAAGCAGTCATACACTATCGTACCCGCCAAATTGAGATTAATCACCTTACTAGCTTTGATTCGATCATGTTTTTACGATAAGCGTCAAAAGAAACGCTTGAGTAGCAAAGTAATTGTTTTCTTCTCTTGCTGTGACTCTGTTGATTTCCACTATAACTTATTCGCTAATGCTGGAAAACCAATTTTGGATGAAGATAGTGATATGGATGATGAAGATGACGACGAGGAAACTAAAATAATGAAGGCTACATTAAAGAAAATTGCTGGAAAAGAGGAATCAAAGAAGATTCATAAAAGTATGACTGGTAAAAATAAGAATAGTAAAAAGCAAGGATCGGAAAATGGCCAAAAGAAAGAGCCAGAAGAAGTGAGCCAAATCAGTACTTTACTTAACGACAAGCCTGTTTTCCGCCTTCACGGTGACTTGAATCAGCAAATACGTACAAAGACCTTTTCAGAATTTAGTCAAGCCAGCTCAGGTATTTTATTTTGTACTGATGTCGCTGCTCGTGGATTAGATTTACCCAATGTAGATCGTATTATTCAATATGACGTCCCCACAGATTTGAAGGATTATGTTCATCGTGTCGGTCGTACTGCTCGTCTCGGTAAAGCTGGTGAAGCAACTTTGTTCTTATTACCAAGTGAAATGGAATACGTTGACATTTTGAAAGCACAAGATCTTCTCCCTGAATCTATCTCAATGGAAACAATCTTGAAGAATATTGCAGAATATCAAGATGATTTCCAAGGTCCTGCTCAGGAACTTCAAAATACCATAGAAAACTATACTCTATCAGATCAGGATGTGAGTGTTTTTTTTTTAATTATCATTGTTTCATGTCTCATGTATTATTATTAGTACTAATATATATCTATTAGAATATATCATTAGCTCGTAAGGCTTTCTGGTCCACAGTGCGGGCTTATGCTACACATCCTGCAGCAGAAAAACATATTTTCCACGTCAAAAAACTTCATTTAGGTCACTTGGCCAAATCATTTTCATTAAGAGAAGCACCTTCCAATATTCATGAAAAGAGTAAGGGTAAAAAGAAGAAGGATGCCAAAAATGAGCGTATGCCCGGTATGAAGAAATTCGATGGCAAAGACAAACCTTCTGGCCCACGCAAGAACATCAATAATCCATTAAAGCGAAACTTTGATCACGCTGGTGAATTTGCAATTGCCAATGCTACTACAATGGCAGACGGACCTACCACCAAGAAAAAGAAGCCCAACAACAAAAAATAAATAAATCTTCCTACTGAGTAACACATATGTACACACACTTTGCTTTTATTATTATTATTATTATTATTATTATTACTAGATATTTGTATTTTATAGATTAGTTGCTACATTTCTCCATATATAATAGTAAAACATTTTTCCTAGATTATTCATTTGTTCTTTTTCTGCCCCTTCAAATTCTTCTTTTGCAGTGCGTTGTTCACGACTCACAAGCCATCCCTGAATTTCTTGATTTAGATTGACTTTAAGATGTATCATAAAATCCATGTATCTTGCACTGTATAATAATAAATGTCTGTTTCCACCTTCGTAGAATTCGTTTGAGCTATTTCGAGTCATTTTAATAACCGTATTCAGTGCTTCATTCCAATTTAGCTGGAGAACAAATAATTTGCCAAAGCTCTTGTCTGCAGTAGTAATATCTATTCTATCAAACTCATTCATTAATGTAATCAACTCTACATGATCAATTCCTTGCTGGTTGGATACATTCATTGAATACAACTCACTCCAATCATGAACTCGCTTACTACGAACAATAACCTTTATATTTTTGGAAAAAGAAAAGTATATATTTGAGTATAATCACCTATAAGTTCATTTTAATATATATATATCATACCTCCGACACAATACTATCTATTCTAACTCTTGCTCCTGATACGATATCTTTCATAGAATGTTCTTCTTCTGGTAGCGAAATATCGTCTATACTTCCGCCATTAACCCAAAATGTCTTAGTCATAGATTCTGGTGTAACTTGACCATGATAAACAATAAGGATAAAGTATTCAATCATTACTTTTTCTTCATTTTTTCCATCAACAGGTACAATTATTAATGTATATTCCCACTTGTGGTTTTTATCTCTTGCATCACTCTTGAACGATATATCAGAACTGGAAACAGCTGCAGCTAAAGAAACACCATTGACAAGAATATTAGCGAGACCATATCGAGGTGCATTTTTGAATAGATTTTCAAAGAAACTACCGCCATCAATCTTGGTAGATTCAAATTCATAAAATCCATGTACGACTCTACTTTTGCAATAAGGCGAGGTTTGCTGGTTTAAATGGGCAGTTTTTCTCAAAAAGTCTATGATATTCAGTTCAGGAGGCAGTGCGCTTGGGTTATCGAGCATTTTCTGAATATAGCTTAATTGGAAATCATAAACGAATGAATTGATGTGTATTATTAGCTTGAACTGGCCAGAGTTTTCTTCGAATTTTTTGAAATTCAGCCTCTTCTTTGTTCTTGTTTCACGTTTAAATCTGTTATAATCTAACCGACCATATTGTCGATGTAGTGTGTATAATGTAACCGATACAAAGACACTAGTAAGACGCACTTCACAAATAATCGATCCGCCTTCAAATACGCGTAATAGGTAAGTAGGTGGGCATTCTGCTGTCATCCGCTTTCCCAAATTGAACTTGGATGTGCGCAATGTATATTCTCCACCATCATTATCTGTTTTTGCAAAGTCGATAGGTTGCATATCAGCGCCTTCAAGATATTTTGCATACTCTGTCAGTAATTTGTGAGCCATTGATTTAAACCACTCAGTAATACGAGTCTTTCCGGTATCTGTCAGACTTGACCAGTCCTGCTCAGGATTACAAAAAACTAGGGGTGTACGGCAGAAATGTAAGACACGAGAAGATCTCATAATGGTAGACACTTCGGGTCTTGAAAGTCGTTCAGCCACTCCAATAAATGCTTGTGGATCTCCATAACGTTTTCTCCATTTTAAGTATACCTTTAGAGCCTTTCTATGGGCTGACTGAACCTTGGCTCTACTTAGAAATGCTTCCAAGAAAGGCTGTCCGTGTCTTCTGAGTACGTCAAAGTCTTTACTACGTGAAGAATCTGCTACCGAATTGGTGATTGCATCCATCAGTGCATGATCTAATTCTGCATTCTGTACTTGTGATTTTTGGAGAATACGATCAATATTTTTCTCTTGCTCTACTTGGCTTGAGCTGGGAGATGCATCACCAGGTTTTGGATTATCCAAAAAGTCTCTTGTTGGTGCCGTAGTGGAGAAGGCAATCATATCCTTTAAATCGAGTATACTTGCTGCTAATGTGACAGTATTTCCCGTATTACGTCGTGTAGAAGTCCGTGATGAAGGTGTGGCGTCTACCTTTGGAGTATCAAATGGTCGAGGTTTTTTATTTTTAGGTGATGTTAAATGTAAATGTGGGGTTGCTACTGAAAGATTTGAGCTGGTAATTGAATTAGATAATGTAAGTTTAGATGATTGAACTGAAGAAGCATATCCTTCAATCACATTTTTTATGGATTCTGTATGATGGAATAAGCCCATCTTTTGATGCAATATATTGTCTAGAATATGATTTCGTGCTTCTTGTCGCCTGGCTACATCATAAATACCCTCAAAAAGTTCTTGAGAAACACTTTCAGACCAATTGTATGTATATATTGCAAGACGGTGGACATCTAATGTCATAATTAAGAAACAATGCTTCTTTTCATCTATTTTAGGTCCTTTCAAGTGAACGGTGGAACCACGAGATTGATCTTCTACTCTCGAACGACGATGACCAAAGCTATTGTCGGTATTGGCTGATTCACCTGAGCTTCTTCTTGAAACAGCTTTTTGACTTTCTGCATCGCTTACAGCACTTGATCTTCTGTCGGATCCGAATGTATCTGATACATTACCTAATTTCTCTACGAATTCGTTCAATCCACTAATAGCCACCAAGCGGATATTACTTTGGATTTTTTGACGCTGTCTATATTGAAAACCACGATAAAGCTCCCATTTGTTATTAGGGTTAACTTGTTCTTCTCCCCATACACCATTTTCCAAAGGAGTCCATGCTACTGTAGGGCGAAATGACTGATCTATTTTGCGAATTTCTGTGTCTAAATAACGAACAAGATCATCCATACACCAAGGAGTTGCATCAATCACTTTATCCATGGAGCACACTGTAGGACTTTTTAATTCAGACGCTTTCTGTAATATAAATAAAACAGATTCTATAAACTTTTTTCTGAGTACTGTACTCAATCTTCCACCGCCTGGTTTCGCAAAAACCGCCTTTTGGAGCGCACCATCTTCTGAGAGAATAGCTCCTAAATCGATTGTAACAGTTTTCTCGATAAAATAATCGCACAGGCTTTGTTTATAACACTCATAAATATGCTGCATTAATGCATCGCCATCAACAGAGCCTGTAATCCATACATCAATCCAAATATGGTAATAAGTTGTTCCTTGAGTAGCTTCTCGAAATTCTTCTTCCAAACAATGTCTGATAGTATCAGGATCAAAATTTACATCACAGTTACTGCTTTTTTTCTTTTGATAGTTTAATACAGGTTTCCCTGATTCATCCAATAATGTAAACGCGATTCCCGCCAGACCTTGACCCGCTGCCAATTCTAGTGGCGTGGATACTCCAGGCAGACGCTTTGTGCAGTTATAATAAAATGCGAATTCACCAAAAGGAATTTCCTGTACGTCTTCAGAGCTAGTTTTGACAAGTGGTTTGATTTAATTAAACAATAAATAAACAAATAGATAAATCAATACTTACTTTGTTGATTTCATCGGTTTCTGAACACCATTTACATTATGGTTATAGAATTGACGATTATAGTACGCTTTTACGACACCTGCTACATAAGGACCTGTTAAAGGTCTAACGTTATCTGCCAACAAAGAGTGCTTGAAATATTGCATTAATTTATATGGGTTATCAACCAAGCTAGATACCCTTAGAATTTCACGACGTGAAGATGGTTTTTCAATAGGTAAAATGAACTCCACATCCTAGTGAAAAAAAAATAAAAGATTAATTGCTATACCTATTAGTAATATTTATAGAGTGATATAACTTACTGAAAGTGTAGGTTTTGAAGTTGGATTTCGTAGGAAGAACTGTTGTATTTCATTTAATGTGATTTGTGAAGTCAATCTGTTTTCAATCAAATTAACAAACTCTTTTTCTATCCAAGCAGGCAGATCGATACCATAAACTTCCAATACAAGTTCGCGCTTCTCATTGACACGTGAGCTAGCTGATGCACGTAACTGAGGCGAAGTGGAAGGAATACGAGTTGATTCACGTCGACTTATCGCATCACTTAAATTAGGTGTCAGAGATGGATCCTCTTCTAGTTTGGATACAGGAGAGTCATAAACCGTACTTGGTGAGCCTAAACCATCGTCTGTAAGACTATCTTCAAAAATTTTACAATAAACAATGGAGTTATCTCTTTCAATGACAAACATATTATGTCGGTTAATAACTGTAAACATCCTTAGTGCATCTCCTGCTAAAAACTTTAATGCCACATTAGACTGTAAACGCCAGTGAAGAGGGAAGCGTTTTGTATACACTATTGGGCATGAAAATTGACCTGGAATAAAGTGATTGATGAGTTCGATGCCAAGAACATTAATGTCTTCGGATCCGCCGATGTATGCTGGTATATCATCGCTTATTGTTTCTTCTTCAGATTCATCTTCATCGGAATAAATTACTTGTTGTTCGTTTGGGTTTGGAATCTCAAGGTATTTGCTACACATACGGGTATCTTGTAAATAGTTCAAGAGAACTAATCTATTAGTGCGTTGCTGAACCGTGTTAATCTTTTCTCTAATAGGATCAATAATTTCGTTAACTGATGAAAAGAAATGAACTTTGGAATAGAAATAAATCTGAACAAAGCGCTCACGCGGGATTAAAATAAGCCAGTAAAGAGGGCGTCTGTTAAGTGGCGTATCAACATCTTGGACATACATTGAAGTACCCAATTTTTCTACTCTTGGTATACTAATTCCTAAACCATCACAAAATCCATCGCTATTAAGTTCGCCATCCATATAAACATCACCTTCAGTAAGAGGCGTTGATGGAGCTTCTTGAACGACAGGTGATCCACTATTCGAAAATGATAACTCGTCGCCCATGTTATATATAGAATCTTCTGAGACATAGAATATATTCTCTAATCTCTTCAATTTATATTTTCTACTGCCTACGCCATCACAATCCTTCTCGAGTTCATCCACAAAGATTGATAGGCTTTCAGCATAATTTTTCACAAAATAAAGCGGCATTTTCATGGAGGTCTGGTAATCTACATATGGTGTTGGATTAGTCAATTCCATTTCGACATGCTTCAAAATTTCCACTGTTGTTGTTGGTACTTTTAGTAAGCCGTGGATAGTTTCTTCAACCAACAACCAGTGAATACGCGAATCAATCTCTCCTAATGCAATTTGTTGATCTGAACTAAGTGACAGGAAACAGTCGGGCTGCGAATGTGTCGCAAAAATGGGGTGACTATTGGTATGAATGAGTACATCAAACTTCAAACTTCAAGCTTTTCTTTTCTTTTTCTTTTTTTTTTTTTGCGCTTTTACAACACTTACGTTGATACAGATAAAGTAGGGACAGCAGTTGCATATTCTTCAAGATCTGTGCGTACCATATTTAAACAAACTAGGCGCAAGCTTGCCTTATAATCTTTATACTCATGGGGATAAGACATGGGTAACGTAGAAACTGCTACCACTTTATCAGGCTCATCTTCCTTTGAATAGACACATTCCAACCGAATCAATAAAGGGGCTTGTGCGTAAGCTACGATATCTACTAATTGAGAAATTCTATGATCTTCACCACTAATACCTCTACTAAAAGGAGGTTTATAGTAAAATACATTTGATTTGGAATCATCCTTTGTTTGAATAAGCTCAAAGTATTGATTAAATATGGTATTGAATTTGTTTTGCGCGTTGCTTTCTTGGAAATCTCTGAAATAATTTATAAAAAAAAAAAAAATAAGAACATACTCTAAGTGTGTATATATGTTTTTTTTTCTTTAACACTTACCCTTCCATTGATTGTTGTGTAATATGAATAAATTCGGTGATATCAATTTCCATCGTTGATTCATTACAAACCTCGAGGACTTTGGTCAGATCTTCATCATCAACAATAAGACCACGCATCAAACAAGCATAGAATGATTTAAGAAAACTCTTTGAGTAATAACGTACAACGTCTTGTGCCACTCGTAATACTCTTTCTGACAACTGTGCATGAGGTTGACTAGTACTACATTGACCCTCTAATAATCTTGGTCTTAACATCAAACCTAAACCGTCTGATTCATGTATTAAGTGATCCATAGGATGAATAGTAATGTCGCATTCTTCGTCGATAATACTTTGGATTGGATTTGGATTCGTTTCATCAAATGGACTTGAAAACATGGGTTCGTTTTTTGTTGGTTTCATAGGCTTCTGACGAACACATTCAAACATGAATATATCAAAATATTTGTTTTTCTCCATAGTAGAAACACATTGATGTTCATCTTCTTCTTGTAATTTTATCAAACCATTGACGACAGTTTCTAAACTTGGGAATAAAATGACGACAAAAGATCTAGGATCAAATACTTTAACAAAACATCGTGTGTTTCTTAGATCTCGAACCATAGAGATGCTTGCTAATCTATCATTTCCTGCAACTTTCTGGAATGCTTGTGTCAAATTCTGCCAGAAAACAGAACCCATATCGTGATGAGACATTACTATTTCACCGTTAGATATGTAATCTAGCGATCGCTCAATAAAATAGTGAAGTAGCGCGTAGTTTTGAAGTGCAACATGCAGTTTTGACATTGCCTCTTTGTTATAATTTAACAGAGGATCTGGTTTGACACTAAACAGCTTTTGGCCCTCTAGAGGCAGTCTTGGAAGTTGACCCACATCCAAATGTCGTCGCAAGTAGCGATGAGTCTTTGCACGAACTCCCTTTTGTCTGATATTGGGTGTGGATTGTCCTGAATTATCACTGTTTTCTTGAATTCTTTCAGCATCGTCTACCCAGACTGTTATACTTCCTCTTTGTGGCATTTTATATCTAGGTGCCTGAAAAGACGCCACTACGAATTTATTTGAGCGTAAAACTGAAGAAACATCAAAAAGTTGTGGTAGCATCATTACTGTCATTGCTTCATCCTCTATTATTTCTGTATAGGATTGTCCTCGTCTCTTTTCTTTAAAATCACCCAATGCTTTTGATCTACCAACAGCATGTATTTGGTCGAATGTAACTAATTGAGAGATAGTTCGACGGTCAGGTTCAAAAGTCCAGTTCTTAACAAGCGTACGTACATCAACATTTGTATTTCCGCTAGGCTCTACCCATAATTCAGTCGTAATTTTACCAGTTGCTGAATCTTTCCAAATAAAGTACTGGATGGCACAAACTGTTTTTTCGCCATTATTGTTCTTTTGGTGTGTTATCTCTTGATAAAATTGTGCACTATCAGGCCTAGGTGATACCAATTGATAACCCTAATTATGCTTTAATTAATTATAATTATAAAAACAATAACAACAACAAAATAAAGAAAAACAAGTTGGTATTTAGAAATGTAATATATACCTGATCTAATCTCACTTGACATAGAAACTGAAACGCCAGGTCATGTATAGGCATTACTTTGTTTTCTTTGTGATAAGAGTCTTGATAATTATCTGTTTGCCAGCACCATGTTAAATGACATAAATAATCTCTTACAATATACTCGCTAGTAAGCCACATCACTGCAGGTAGATACCAAGTTTTGTTACGATTATTCTTTTTCTTTGATGTCTTTTCATCTGGACGAGTAAGGTCTGTACTATTTGAATCGGTTATGAAGTGTTTTGGATCACGCATTAAAAGTCGCGAAAACGGTCGTTCACATATGATAATATGTGCAATTTTGGTATATTCTGATATCTTTAATAAATGTGTAATATGATCCACTATCTTTCTGCGCAGAACGACTTCGGTATTAAAAAATAAAATTCGTATTGATACTAGTCTTCCATATTCACGTCGGACGCGAAGTTCACAAAATGATGGTGGATAAGCCAAAGTAGTAGAGAAATAGTCCTTTGCATGATCGTCCAGCTGACAACCAGGACTGGTGGTGACCCTCTGAATAATCTTCACAAATGTACCTTCTCGACTTTCAAAAGTTGCCCATTCTTTTAAGACCAATTTTAACTGTTCTACTGCAGCCACAATATCCTCTTCGATAATCGGTATAAACTCCTGGTTAAACAACGATTCTAACTTTGGCGACATATATGGAGATACGTTTCCAACCAAAAGATCAATACAAGCGGGATCGTACCAGCATCTTGTTCGGGTTCTAAACTCACCGCTATCAATACGCTCCCAAAATTCATGAAATGCGTCAATAAAGGCCTTTTTCTTTAATGAATCTGATATAGGTAGTTGATTGTCTGACATTTCGCCGGGTATGGTGCTCATCCAAAATTTATTTGGGAATGCAAGAACTGTCTTTAAAGATTCGTCGCCTTCATATATATCAATCAAGTACGCCTTTAGCTTTTCAATTTTTGAATAAACAGGTGTTGTATAAGTTTCACCAAAATGAAAGGAACCTGTAACCATACCCATCATTTGAGTTCTTCTTTTAAAAACATCCCAATTTTGCAACATATGAGCAAATCCAGCATCAGTTCTTACGAATATCTCTGCTCTTGGTGCCTTTCCCCTTGAAAAAATACCGCATGACATTAATAATGTTTCGCTGTTATATGTATTTGTAGTCCCGATTACAGCAGGTAACCATGATGCTCGTATTCGATATTCGATAGTGACATTTGGTTGCCACCTCAACACCATTACAATTTGTACTCGTTCTTTTCTCACCGCAGCCAAATCTACAGCTTCCAAATTAGTGATACCTGGATCTACATGACGTGATCCAGTACCATCGTCAAACGTTACTGACTGGATAGTAAAACCATCACGAGATCGAGCGGCAATGATATGGGAAAATTCGGTAGGAAGCGGATATTCTCGATACTTTAATAGACGCCAATCTCCATCCGGTGGTTTTGCATAAGGATCCCAAGGAAAGTTAAATCCAAGTCTATTTTCAGGCATTGAATTGACTGGTAAATCACGCCGGTGAGATGAGTTGGAGGTGTCTTTCTCGTTCATTCTTTCAGAGTGGTGTCTGGTCAGCACTGTTTCTCTAAATAAGAACTGTCTATGAAACATGTTTGGTTTTGATATATGTTTTCCTTTATCTATGGGTACAAATTGAACTGCGGGATAAGACATAGGTGGATCGTTGACAGATGGTTCATCCATGTAAAAAGGATTTGCTTTTGTCATGTATTTTTCAGAGTATGTAAATGTGCCACCTGTGGAACGAGCCAAGAATTGCAATATTTCAGTATCTGGTACAAATCCAAAGTTTCTACCAGGAATAAAACTATTAGCGAATCCAACCTGTATAATATGGCATGTAATATCTTCTTCAGCAAATTGACGGACAAATGTATTATCATTGACGTTTGATTTCATGGCGCCATCTGTTACCAAAATCAACTGAGCTCTACCATCCCTGGGCAATAATTTCATTGCGAAATGACCAGCATGTAATATACGAGATAGATTTGCTCCAGTCTTACCTACGCCCCACACTTCTTTCTTCTTTGAATGAAGTGATGTCTCTAGCTTTTGGAATAGATTGACTTCAGATGCTGATGTTGCAAGTCCTTTTCCTTTTTGATTGTTATCCTCATTTAGTAGAGGTGTTGAGTCTGCCGAATAGGATTTCTTTTGTTTTGGATGTGACCTTGCATCCATGATACCTCCTACATCATTTCCAACATCTAAATTATAGCCAAGGTTTGGACTGTGTCGCTTCATAAATTTACGAAATTGATTGTTGTCTTCTTGAAATGATAGGAATTCGGATCGCAATTTACGCATGATAGTGCCTATATTGTTTGCGTTTATAATTACATTCTGTATAAATACTCTCATTGTAGGATGTTCAACAAGCATTGCAATCACATTCAAATTCGAACCAAACTGAGAACAGTCTGCCATGACTGTAAGACGTATAGTGGGTTGTACCTAGAGAGTTCCCTTGTGTTTAAATATTGAATTACTAATCTATATTAACAAAGAGTACTTACAATAACTTTTTCTGTAGAAGACACTTGCATTGAAAAAGGTTTAACTAGACCTTCTAATGAGTTCCGTAATCTATTATTTAGGTTGATTGATTGGTTGATTCAATGATTGATTGAATTTAATGATTGATTCAGTGATCGATTTATACAAGATAAGGTTAGTGTTACACATATAAAGAATGGATAGAAAACTTACGTTTGAAATACTTTTAACAACAAGATATCTGCACGAGTATTTCCAACAGTTGCTAAACTAGAGCTTAGATCGATGATGTAAACTATTCGATTTTCCTGTGATATTGTCATTATCGTTGTTTTTGGTGTAATGACATATATTTGATCATTACTTTTGTTTATCTCTCTTGTGGAGTCTAATAACCTTGCATTTAGATGAAACCAATTGTAACACAAAAAACAAAAACTTTATAAATACCTTGATTAATTGTAAAATCCGAAGACCAAATTCGTCTTTTATTTCTGGACAAGTACAAGACATTGGC
>VCJD01004296.1:1944-12109 GCA_024140245.1 Backusella tuberculispora | reverse complement strand
AATAAAGAAGATAATAAGCAATCATATTTCTTATTTTATATTTTCATGTCTAAGTACACAAAAAAACAGAATGATCACTTTACCTATGGTCAACAATTAGTGGATTGGCTGTCTATACATTAACTTTTTATTCTATTTTTTTATTTCTCCTTTTCTTTTTCAAAATTACATATGATCCTTTCTTCTTCATCCTTTTGCTTCACTTGGCTTTTTTACCTTTGTTCCCTAAGGGGTTTTTAGTACTTTAACCTATATCCTGACCAAATCCGGGCAATGTGATATATATATATCTTGTGCTCATAAAGGATTTCTAAATAAATAAAGATTATTATTTAAAAAAAAAAAAAAACAGTGTCGTATGTTTTTAGAAAAAAGTGTCGCATTTTTTAAAAAAAAACAGTGTCGCACAATTTAAGAAAAGAGTGTCGCATATATACAGTAAAAGCAACGCCAAAGGGCGGTTTTTTAATAAAAGGGCGAGGAAGAAAAAAATTCAAAGGGTTGGCCTACAGTATCTCAAATAAGTAGTAACTTTGTTATTCATGGTTCTGTATGCACAGACCTGGTCCTAAAGAAAAACGGTTTGAAAAACTGTAGATTCACAGTTACAATGATGTTTAGAGCAATGCAATATGAAAAATAGCGACGATGATAATAAACAAGTACTCAACATTTCAAGGATTGATTTTTATTTACATATTGAAAGGCTTATCGCACTAAAAAAAAGTCATCACTCTTCTCCAAACAAATCAATTTTTGTTGCTACGTATCGCTTTTTGGTTAATTTAATGTGCTTGATGTTGGAGAATTTTAAGGCACTAGCAAGTGAGTTATTATAAATTTCAATCAGCTCCTTTTTGGTTTCTTTGGGTGGAGACAAAGAAAAAGAAGAGTTTCGATGCTGGTTTAGAAAGACAAGATATTTCTTAATGAGCTTACTGACAGAGTTAAGATATAAGTCATCTTGAGCTAGCACTTTCAGTAGCAGCCCGTTCATCTCTTTTTGATATATTTCTTGGTATGCAAAGGACTTGATTACAAGCGATGCAGCTGAATGCATGATATGCCGACTTTCAAATGATAATGGGTTCGCTGGCGAGAAGCCATTGTCCTCATACCTCTTGCTGTAGAATCCCCAGTTGCTTTTTGCATTTAGCTTATAGTATTGGTTCATTATCTTGTTCTTGCAAATGTATTCTTTTTGTTCGATGGCAATAAAAATTACATTGGTTGAGATGGTTTGAAAGCTTGTTGTGATAGTGGCTGGAAGCTCTTGGACTGGTGACCCAAGGAAAGGGGAGAAAAACGTACCATCCACTGAGCCAAAGAATCCACTTGTTGTGAGTAATTCAACATAACCAAACCTGTAAGTCAATTCAAAGTAGTCTTTTCCAAGTCTTGTCTTTCTTCTGATAAAAGCCACGGCTTTTTCTTGGTGTCCTACCTTTGACAGGTCGGCACAATCATCGATCTGGTGGCTGTTGTGAATGAAACAGGAAAAGCTAGTCATAAAAAACCAATGCTTTTCCAATATAACAACTGATTCGACAAGCTTAGGTCCGTACTCATTAACGATTCTTGAGGCTTCCACTGCATCCAGGTCTGTCTTCTTCATTAACAAATTGTCGCCAAAATCGTTTTTCCAGACGCGATATTCTTTGAAGTTGAAGAATCAGTTGATAGGAGAAGCAATCATGTGGCTAAGGTTATCCTTCATAACTATGGTTTTTTTGTTGGCAAGGTAATAATCGCGTTTCAGGATGTTTTTTGCACGTTCAACTTGTGTTCTAACTGCTTCTGGAGTGACAATTTTGGCGATATCAATAAGCTGCTCGTCTCCACTGATCTTTATAGTGACGTGATCCATTTCATCTTCTTCCACTATGCACTTGAATTTCCGTTCAAATATTTCAGGTACAATGAAGGTAACCTTCTTGTTCATATTGGCAGATCAAAGTAGAAATAATGCAAAATCGAACGTACACTTTTGACGGTTGTCAAGTGTTATGGTGTGTAAACTGGCAGCGTGCAAGAAGACGTGCTTCATGTATTTTTTATCATAGTATCGGTCTTGTACAATAAAAGCACAATACTTTCTCAGCTGCAGAGCAGTGATCGTGCTTTCAAGCTTGAGTATATCTGCTGTTGGCGAAGAACAAATCCTCCAGTGCCTCTTGTTCACAAAAGCAAATGAGAACTTATCCAGTTGGGTGGGCAAAAGATTTAAGACGGATAAAAGCACTTCGGTAGGTAAGTTTTTCGTCATTAACAAACAGATCAAGTTAAGTATAACAGAAGAGAAAAAGGCTTTACTGAATATTTTCTGAAACAGTCAAAACTCATTTAATCTACCGTGTAACAATAGAATATTTGCCTTGAGGTAATTGTTTATTCGTTTCAAGTAATGTCAACTGTTAGATGGCATAGTTACAGAATACAAATACGGACTACAACATGTTATGATCCTTTCCCTTTAGTGTATTAAAAAATGTTCAATGAAGACGGTGTACCAAATACAATGTACAGAGGTAGTTAATTGTCGTGTCTATTAAAAAAAAAAGTTTGACTAATTCTAGTTGGATACGCGATTGGCTATCCCCATGTTTCAATTGACAAAATAATCCAGGAGACATCACGTACCTTCAACAACAATTCTGTTTTTACGGTCCGACAGTAAGCCTCATTTATTGGTAAATATATAAAAAAAATTTCCTCTCTCTTTTTTTTCATTTTCTTTGCTGCGCCGAGGTTTATCACATAGTGCGTAGTACGTTAGCGTTACGCCCGTGAGTAGCCAGTTGGCGTAGTCTGAGCCTAGTAATGTGGTCTTAAAGTTACTTTGCAAAAGGGGCATCGGCACTGGGGACGGGAGACTTGTTCGAACGCTCCTTTGCACAGCTCAAATGGCTCACTACAGTCGTTTTTGCCAATCACGTAAAAGTGGGTGTCGACAACAGCATCTTTTTTGGCGTTGTTACTTTTTGGGATCAGATGAACTTCTACCTTCTCGTGGTTGGTCCTGTTAATCATTATAACTAAATAGTTATTTTGAGAACTAAAAAAAGTTTCAATCTTTTTGCATCTATATTAATTAATCAATAAATGAGAATGTTTTGTAAATTAGTACCTTGAAGTTTTAGTTTCTTGTAGATGCTTTTTTTCAATGCTTGCAATAATAACAGGTTTTTATAGAGATTCTATAGGGCTCTCTGACTTGAAGCAGATGCAGTATTTATGATAGTACTTGCGAATATAGTGCTGGTCCCTTCATCAGTCTTGAGTTTTGAAGTAGAGTTTACGATGGTAATCCTAAAGCTCAGGTTCTAGATGCAGTTGCTTCACTTATTAAGAAATTCGAAGAGTTTACATTAAAAGAAACCAGTGTTAAAAACTTCCTGTAAGATGAATGTAACCTTTCATTTAAAAACCCGTCACCCAGCAGCAAGAAACGATTCAACTAAAATCGCAGACCGTATAGCATGGGTTGAAGAGTGGAGTAAAACAGATACGAATTATCTTAAAAACTGCGTTTTTTTCGATGAATCAGGTTTTGATATCAACATGAGACCTCTAGGAGGACGGTATATGAAGGGCACATCAGCTATTGTGACTACTCCCAGCACCAGAGCAACATCACAGTCGTAGGTGCAATTTCAGCGAGGTATGTCGAGTCAATGGAGCTTAGAAATCCGCAGGAGTACTCTTCAAAAAGGATAAGGATCGATTTTGCTAACCGTAAAACGAAAGCACCATCTAAGTCAAAAAAGAATGGCCCTAAAGGCACTGTCACAGGTCATTATTTACATTTCATTCAGAAAACTATGGACGAAATGGATTGCGTTCCTGAAATGAAAAATATATTATATGGTAATGGACAACGCACCCATCCATACTACCGATGCAATAGACGCTATGATTACAGAAAGAGGGTATAAATGCGTTTATCTCTAGCTTTACTCTCCTGAGCTTAATCCTAATGAGCAATTTTGGTCTAAAAGCTAAAAATAAGGTCAAACACAGCCAGTTTCAGGATAAGGAGGATTTAGCTACCAGAATAGCTGAGGCCTGTAATGCCGTTCCCCGCGAGCATCTCAAGGCAATTGTACAATACTCAGTAAATGCATTTGAAAAGTGCTTAAGGGCAATCCCATTTAATAAACTACTCTGCAACCATTGACAAAAAAAAACCCGCCCATTGTAATTTAGAAAATCGCCCTTTGGCGTTGCTTTTACTGTATATATGCGACACACATGGCTCTTTTCAACTCCCAACCAAACCTATTGCCAGCGGGGTCCGAAAACGGCCCCAAAACCAATTCGTACCAGAAAACGTACGCTTCTGCACTAAAAAGTACCACCAAAGTATCCTTATTACATAAGGGTATTGTGGAAAAAGACAACGACGACAATGTACAACAAAACTACTTTCAGTCTCGAATTTACAAGACTGCACGTTCACCAGGCGCTGTACTCTTCGATATTGACGTAGTCCGTAAGGATTACAATGACCAACAAGCTATGGTCGTTGTTCGCGAACAACATCCAAACGCATATGCTTGTATTCCAATATCGGATGGCAACAAAAGATTTTTGGAAGTTTACACTGAAGACGATAATGATCTTAAACATATGGAAGAGATTGGACTGTTTTTTCAAAAGTCTAAACTTAAAGTCCTACCATGTAGAGCACTTCATGACAATTCCAAGATTGTCAATCTCAAACTTACACGTGTACCAGTTTTTCCCACTCGCAAGGTGTTATTAGGCTTAACTGAGAGTCTGAAACCTTTTGGCAACGCTCTTGATGTTGGAATCATTGCCAACTCTGTGGCTAAACATTATATGGGCCTCGCCTATGCCGTTCTTGATATCGGTCAATCGACCGCAGTTGAAGAATCAGGGGTAACTTTCCAGCCGCTTAGTCACGTTATTAACTATTGTGAAACAAAAGAACCCTTCTTAGCGACTTAGAACAATATGCCTACGTGGTGTCGATACTGTCATGAAGAGGGTCACACGAAATTCGAATGCAAATTATCTAAAGCTCGAATTATATGTTATTCGTGCCATCAAAATGGGCATCGTTCTTTTGAGTGTCCACGAAAACCTATTGCTGTAAACACTTTTAAAAAGGCCAGGAAAGGAAATATGCAAAAGCAATCCCCAAGAATTACTCCTATAGTGACAGCTGTTGAACTAATGAACGATATCAACGAAACTGATCCTACCAACGTGGTAGATTCTGATGATGAAGACGTGGATCCTACCTTTGTTCCTGAGGATGATGTTGATATGTCCGAATGTGATGATGACACTGGAAGTGAGTCGAATCAAGAAGAGAGTATGGAGACTGAAGCTAAGCACTTGTTGTCCGACGCACTTCAACCAGTCGGTGTAGCTATTTTTGAAGACTCCATGAATGATGCTGCTGACGACACCACTACCCTCATCTCCAACGATGGTAATGCCCCAATGACTCCAGCGATGCTAGACGATGATGACAGCCAGTCTAAACAACCTAATATATATCAGCATCTGGTACAGTCACCTAGTATTGTCACACGCACAAAAACTCGTGTGGCGAATGACGGCCTTCTTCTGAATACATCATGTCTAACTGATACTGATAGTTCTCATTCCGGTGGGAAGAATCAGTAATTTAACATCTTTCCTATTTAAAATGAATAGAAAAATCCTACGTAATCTTGCATCCTTGAATGCAAACAGTATTGTCAAATCATCTAACAAAAAAACACAATCTAACTACAATCGTTATTTACGCAGCCTCAACTTCGATATCTTATGTGTACAGGAATCGCGAGCCTCAGATACAACAAAAATTGACTTATTAAAAATGCAACTTCAATACAACGAAGCTTACTGGACAGAACATGTTGGGATTATTTCATTCTCAACAGATTTTCAGCTTACACTCATTGATACAACAAACATCTACGCTTCAACTAGATTTCAACTATGCAAAGTGACCCACCCAAACCACTTTTATGAACCATTTTTTATTCTAAATTTATATGCTCCTGTACGCACCAGAACGGATAAACAATTATTTTATACTCAACTGGCTAATATGCTGAACCAGCTACAACCAGATATATCCTATGATCAAATAATCATTACAGGCGACTTTAACTATTCTCATCTACGAGTTGATACACTATCAACATCAACTTCGGATAACTGGTCAATTTTATTAGAAGCTCACTTCTACAATAGCATGCTTTTCAATAACATGGACTCTGTACCCACCTTTCACAGAATGAACGCCACTAAACACGTTTGGTCAGTCATTGATTATATATATGCAAGTTCGTCTTTCAAGACCAAGCTTCTGGACAATCAAATCACTAGTCTACCAGGTCATTGGTTATATCACTCTATACTACAGATTAGTTTTTCATTAGGAATGTCACCTTGTGGACTAGGATTATGGCGTGCAAATCCATTATATGCTGCTCACCACAATCTTCGAACAAAACTGGAACACCAACTTACAGCCTTATTGCAAAAGTTGAAACATACAAGGTATACAGCCCCTGAAAAATGGGATAGAATTAAAGAGAAAGCCAAACAAATCATTAGAGGATACGGGAGTAAGTATGTTAGCTGGAGAAAAGACACTATAAAGTTTTTAGAGAAACGTCGGAATCGGATTCTACGGACAAAACCCAGCGCTTCACTTAGATCACAATTAATACCACCTATAGATCAAGTTTTACTCCAACTACAAGAAGAACTTTCAGAAATCGCCTCAATTAAAGCAGGCCAATATTGGAGAGAAAATGGTGAAAAGTCAGCGGGGTTTTTGAAACGAATGCACAAAGAACGAACTACACAGCAGTATATGGAAGGACTCAATAGTAATCAGGATGGCCAACCCAATACTAATACTAGCACAACAACTAACTCATGTCAAATGAGAGGAATAGTTCAACAGCACTATCAACAATTATATACCGATGAACCAATCGATTACGAACAATCGGATCAGTTCTTAGATCAGATTGTAGTACACAATAGGGTTACTACAGTAGATAACGACCGATTAATTGCAGGTATAACCTTAGATGAGCTGTTAGAACAAGTGAAACGATGGCCAAAACATAACAGTCCAGTTGATGATGGTCTTGGCTATCAGTACTTGAATATTCTTTTCCAGATATCATCTTTGCAGCCACTAATAATAGAAGTCTACAGCAACGCTCTCCAGAATGGGGAGGTACCTCATTCGTGGAAAGATATTCGAGTTCGATTACTACCAAAAAAAGGAGACCTAACTAAATTGAAAAATTGGAGACCTATATCACTTATCAATTGCGACTCGAAAGTATTTACAAGAATTTTAAATCAGAGATTGAAAACTATTACTGGTAAAATCATTCAGTCATTCCAAACTGGTTTTATGCAAAACAGGTTTATAGGCGACAATGGTTTGATGGTACATTTGATTATTCAGAAGGCTAGACAGCAACTCCATCCTGGAATTGGGCTATTACTTGATCAAGAGAAAGCGTATGATAGAGTCCATCCTCAGTATCTTGCAAAAGTACTGACATACTATGGATTTTCAACCACACTCATCAAATGCATCAGCAACTTGTTTTTTAACAATATGGTGCAGGTTAATGTGAATGGACATTTTAAGTCAACGGTCGATCAACTAAGAGGTTTAAGGCAGGGTGATCCTTTATCACCGACCTTGTTCAATCTGGCTCTGGATCCTTTAATACTCGCAATACAACAAGACCCACTCATTAACGGTTTCCAGTATCTGACAGCTAATGGACAAGATAGTCATATCAAAACAATCGCCTATGCTGATGATATCTGTGTCTTTCTCCAAAATCCAACGGAGTTGACTTATCTCAAACATCACCTCACGCATTATGCATCAGTATCTAATGCAAAATTCAACCAAGAAAAAACTGAGGCCTTCTCATTGAGTGGAAAGCAATTAACTGAATGGAAATTAGTGTTACAGGAAGAAAATATTGCAACATATTATCATAATTATCATCCTACTCCTTTTAGATACTTAGGATATCATATGATATATACAGTTAATCAACGAAATTATGTAGAAACCGCGATATTAGCACAAGTCAAACATTGGGCACACATATATTATCAAAGACAAGTTTCCATTAGAGGTCGAGCAACTATCATGAACACGCTGATATTATCTAAAATATGGTTCAGTCTTCGAATATTTCATCCCAGAAAACAATTCATCATTGCATTACAACAAATTGTATATCGTTTTGTATGGAAAGGTAAACAGCCTCAAGTTTCGTTTGATCAATTGTGTCTTCCTTTATTGCAGGGCGGCTTAGGTATAATTAACCCTGAAAAACAACACCTAGTGTTACAGCGTAGATCTCTAGAATTTTTCTTCAAAGACAACAATGAAGCGCAGTGTCCTTTTCGAAGGTTTTTTGAGTCTTTTCTTCATCAAATTCAACCAACGATATCTCTAGCAACAATATCCTTATTCGTACCAGAGTTCCGAAACATGGCCTTCTCCATGACACTTCCATCTTACATGCGATATACAAGGCCTTTGACCACTTCAGAATTCAATTCAAATTTGACAATGTGCCTCTCAATACGCTTCTCCGGCTTCCTCTCAAATATCTACTACAGGAATTTCCAAACGATTATTGGTTACATCGCCATCCCAGAATTGTTGCTTCGAGTATTTTTATCGCTGACCTTAACAACAATCAACTTCGACTAAAAGTTACTTCTGAATACCAACATTATCCTAAACTTTTGAAACAGTTATTTAAGGACATTTTAACTACCAGAACGGTCAAATTAATGCCATTCTTATGGGAATACATCACAAAACCTGTTCTAGCAACACCAACTGAGGAAGTAGATAAATATCTCCACCATCAGTTTACTAACGCCACCACATGGATTAAGTTTAACTCATCAAACTTTAGACTACTTCACTATGCAAATGCTATAGAACGACGTCTCTCAATACCTTCCAAATTGTTATCCTTTTTTTGGTCGGTTGATATGCTCTTGCCTTCCCGCGACTTATGGTATAAGGTCCTAGTCAGAAAAATACCACACCATCGGTTCCTATACAAAATTAATATGAAAGACTCTGACATCTGTCCACTTTGTACTTGTACAGTGGATGATTTTGAACATTTTATCCTCCTTTGTCCAGAAAAGTTGACCATTTGGACTCTAACCCTTAAGTATTGGTATCCATGGTTAACGTTTACTCAAGACCAGCTCTTGGCCTTTCTTAGGCTTCTCATCATTCCCTCAAGTATCCCCAAGTCACAACACCAAATATTTACCACCCGAATCTCTACTCTCCAATTTCTGATATGGAGACATTACTGGCTCTATATTCGACAAGGCACGCCCTTCCAACAAGACATTATTGTCCAATCTATCTTAAAACAGTCCAAATTACTTAACTCCAAAAGCATGCTGTATGACTACAAAATGCATTTATTTCTCTTATATCCGACTTTCCTTTCTAATTACTATTTATTTTCCAATATCCCCATTCTCTTGATGACACTATTATTTACTTTCACCACTCCGCGATGTGGAAATTTTAAATTGAAAGAAATAAATTAAAAATTTACAACTGTATATATGCGACACTCTTTTCTTGAATTGTGCGACACTGTTTTTTAAAAAATGCGACACTTTAATTTTTTTTCTTGCGACATCATTTTGGCAAAAGGTGTACAAAACCAAGATTGACATTAAAAAAGGTGTATGGTGTAAAGATCATTGCTTCAACCTCCTCTTCCTTCCCCCAAAAATGTGTTTTAATTGATAAAAGAGATAAAAAAAAAGTTTCACCTCAAGTTGCTTTTTATTCTTCTTCTTTTTTTTTTAATATAATTTTCGATGCCAGAAAATGGAAATCAGCTTTGATGAGATCATAAAATCTTTTAAATTCTCAAAGTTTCCTTGTATCCCCTTAACCTAATCCGACTGTCTAAGTTCCTGTAAGCTATAAAAAAGATAATAAATAACAATAGATTTATTTATTTATTTATTTATACACTTTACCTATTTTGTTTAAGTAAAACACATTCACCTCCATTTTCTAAATCAATATTGTATTGGTAAAAGTAACCTTCTGAAGTGATTACCATTACTTGAG
>VCJD01004280.1:9133-22789 GCA_024140245.1 Backusella tuberculispora | reverse complement strand
TACAAGTGGAGGAGGTGAGAGGAATTTTCTGTTGTTTAAATGAAAAATGCATTTTGAGTTTCTTCGACAGCACTCATAAAGGAAGGGATACGGTATCTGAATTTGCTGGCGCCACAAATGTTCTCTTGGGGAGTTGCCTTCCTGTCTTTGACCCAAAGGCATTGATCAATAATCAAACTCACAGAAAAAAATTTAAAGAAATAGCTGGAGCATTCTTGAAAGGAAACGCTTTGAAGCCTCCAGTAGAGAGAATACTCTTTGAGGAGATAAATCAATTTTGATTACTTTTGTTTATTATGCATAGCGCACCAACATCAATATCTTTTCTCTCTTTTTACACCATTACAACTTTTAGTGAGTATCTTATCTCTCATCGGTCAATATCTTTTATTAATTACCTCTTTTGTACTTTCTAGTTGCTTTATCGTTACAGTATAGCCCATACCAACCAATTACATGTAATTTGTGACATATAGAAACATAACAATAATAAAAAAATTAATAGTTTAATAGCATGTTATCACTTGAAAAAAATGAACTGATGCCATTATTTGTTACAATTGCATTCCTATTAAGCTTTTTGAACGTGACATCACTTAAGACCATATGACATTTGGGTCCGGTACCTTATTATTGTTTTATCCTCCTTTTCTTTATCAACCAAATGGTTAAAAAGCAGTTTGAAATAGTAGATACAGCCACTTTTGCTTGGGATCCAACTCAACCCATCTTAGCAACAGGTACTCTCTCTGGTACTTTGGATGATACATTTTCCAATACTTCTGTCTTGAAACTATATGCGTACAACCATTCTTCTATTCTCGGCCAAGTGAACAGTAACGCAAGGTAATACACTCCTGTTGGAATATCTAATTATCTTGGTTTTTTGTCCTCTTATTATTGTTATTGTTATTGTTGTTTTTAGGTTTAATAAGCTTGCATGGTGTTCAAATGATGTCATTGCAGGTGGATTAGAAGATGGAACTCTTTCATTGTGGCAATCACAAGCGATTATTAATAAAAAGTACCATACCATGCTGCACTATTTTTTACTTATCCTATATAACACTATTCATTTATTTATTTTCTTAGGGACAGCGCTCTATTATTAAATAGTTCAATACATACTGGCCCTATTAATAGCTTAGAAGGCAAAGGTCATTTGTTAGCGTCAGCTTCGAATGAGGTCTACATTTGGGATTTAAATAAGCAAGATCCTTTCATTGTAACAAAACAGCTTGTAAACAACTTGAGTTGGAATGGTCAAGTTCAGCACATTATAGCAATGGGCTTAAGTAATAAGACGGTCATTTGGGATCTCCGTAATAAAAGAGAGGTTATGTCTATACCCTCACAGGCAACTTCAGTTGTTTGGAACCCTGATCAGGTATTATTCTTGGTTTGGTTATTAAAGTTTTTTTTTTAAAAAAAAAATGCTTGCTAATTCCATGTATTCTCTTACTTGAATAGACAACACAATTAGTAACTTCTTCTGATAATGCAATGATAACATGTTGGGATCTTCGACATATACAAGCCCCCGAAAGAACAATGTCTGGTCATACAGATGGTATCTTGGATCTTTCTTGGTGTCGTCAAGACTCTGATCTCTTACTGTCGTGTGGCAAAGATGGTAAGACTCTGATTTGGAATCCAAACTCAGGTGAAGCATTAGGGGAGGTTACGCAACATCTAAACTGGGCTTTCAAAACAAGTTGGTGTCCTTGTCAACCAGATTTATTGGCATCTGCTTCTTATGATGGCAAGGTAAATTTATAAATGTATACATATATATATATATAGTAATCTAGGTGTGCTAATAATACATATATATATTTCTATATATCAGATTCAAGTCTTTTCACTCCAAACTGAGAGCGAACCAGATGATCCTTTTTCAGCCGCATTGGATATTAGTAAACCAACTCTCAAACGACCGCCTAAATGGTTCCGCCGTCCTGTTGGTGCTACTTTTGCATTCGGAGGAAAACTGGTTATTTTCAATACTTCACGCAAAATCAAAACTACCACTGTAGTTACTGAAACAGATGTGGTACAAAGAGTCGATGAACTTGAAAATGCATTGATAGGACAGTTGGATACATTGGTAGAAAAATACGAGGAGACAGATGATAGTTGGAGAGTGATCCGGTCACTGCTCCTCCAGAACCCAAGAGAACAATTAGCCTCTTATCTTGGATTCGAAAAAGAAAAGGTATCAGGTGATATTGACAAGTTCCTCGGTAGCAATAAACCGCTAGAATCCATCTTGTCTACGGAGAAGAAGAAGAACTTGAATAAGGTTCCACCTGAGCCAATACCATCGAACGACTCTGATTTTTTTACTCAAATTCAAAAAGATCCTCAGGGTCAACTTTTTCAAGATTCTTTAAAGCTTAATTCTGAGGAAAAATCAGATATAGACAATTTAATTACCCGAGCAGCTATTTTGGGAGATTTTGAATCTACAGTAAATCTTTGTTTATATAACAATCAGCTATCTGATGCATTGTTATTTGCCATTCATGGTGGAAAGCAATTATTAGAAAAAACTCAGGAGGTATACTTTCAACGCACATCCAGCCCGTACGTTTCTCTGTTAAAAAGTTTAATGACAAATGACCTTGGACATTTGGTAAACAGCGTCCCTTTAGAAGACTGGAGATCTGCGTTAGTATCTCTATGTACTTATGCTACTCCTGAAGAATTCGGTCCTCTTTGCGATAGACTTGGTCAACGATTGGAATCTTTGAAACATAAAGAAGCTTTAGTATGTTATTTGTCCTCAAAAAATATTGAAAAAGTATGTAGCATATGGCTTTCGAATTTTACAGCTAATGTAAAGATGGACCTACAACGCACAATGGAAAAAGTAGCTACCTTTGTAAAAGTAATAGGCTTTAAAGATAAAGATTTGGAAGAAACAGAAAAGAAACTACCTCACCAGTTTCCTCTTTCTCCATTATATGACTTATATTATGAATACGCCTCTTTCTTAGCCTCACAGGGTAAACTAGTAGCTGCTATGTATTATCTTAATCAGATACCTCAAACATATCACAAGTTTGATTTGAACCAGTTAGCAATTCTTCGTGATCGAGTATATAATGCTTCCCCCGAACCAAGCATTAGACAGATACAAGTACCTCTTGCACCTTACGGAAGTAAACCAATTATGGCAGCTTATAGCACAGTTCAACATTCCGCTTACACACCAGCCCCCTCACCTATGCCAAAGAAAAATCATGTTAATACAAATGTATACACACCTGTAAATTCAGACTCCTATTCGAACATAGCATATAGTCCTAAGCCAAATAATTCCTATACATCTTCAAAATCCACTTATAGTCCTAATAATAATTATACTCAGACTTCAAACACGTATGGTGCAGCCGCAAACTACGTATCACCTAACAATAATTACACAGCCTCTAATTACAACTATTCAACAAATAGTAAATCAAGCACCCCAGCTATTAATTATTCACCGCAAACATCTAGTAACTACACACATTCTTCTATTGCTTCCACTACAACTGCTACTACAACTGCAACTACTAACTACAGGCCTGCCAGTAATTATCCGGCTGCAAATACCTACTCCTCCACATTGGCGGCTAATACGTACAATCCATCCTCCACATATAACTACTCTCCAAGAAATAATTATCAACTATTGCCTTCGACACCAACATATAGTCAGTATACTAAATCTCCATACAGTCCTAAAATACCTGCACCACCACCAGTGATAAACCCACCATCGGCTTATTCAGCTATTGCCACTACAATGCCTAGACCAACCGCTTTCCATGATCCACCTATGCTTTCTACCACTACTATCAAAAGTCCAAAACGAAATACCACGCCTGTGAAACGTGTCATGTCACCTTTTCCTAATCAGAATATAAACTATCAAAATAATTACTCTTCTTCTCCACTTGGATCTCCCCAGCCAAAAAACGTTTTGCCACCACCTCCAATGAATGCTTCTGCTCCAGCTCCTTTGTCTAGACAGAAAACACCTACACTTGGGTACTATCAGTCGAATCAAAGGATAAATTAACGGTATAAACTTTAGTTTGACAAATGTTTTTTTATTATTATTACTATGCCTACATATAAATAGTAATAATAATAATAAAAAAAAGGGAGATAGAGAATGAAACATGAGATCTTATATACATATTTATTAGCAGCTTTATTTTATTAACAATTATAATAAACGTTTATTCATATATAAATATTTTTATATATTAAAAGAAAAAGTTGTATGCGAGCAATCGATGTCCAAAGGAATTTTGGAAAATAGCAATAAAAATATATAGCTTCTAGAATATTTATAGGGCTATTGAGAAAACAATATCTTTTCATATCGTCTGCCTATTTGGTATCTTACGTTATATTCTATAGTGAATCCATTTTATAATAGCGCAAAAAATCATGTTTTTTAAAATCTATCAGGGCCCTCAAAGTCTGTTTTTTTCCCAACAAAAAAAAAGGCACTAGATTCATTGAATACACTATAAAGAACAATTATATTACCCTACTTCATTACTTTAACCCTTTTTCAAGTCTCTAATAGATCTCGAAGTTTGTAGATATTTTAAATTTTGGTTGAGGATATGGTCAGGGAACAAGATTTTGAGAGGTCATGTATTTTAGGGTCTGATTCATTGGGGTCCATCTTTGCTCCTGTGAGTAGATGCTCAAAGGGTTCAATCAGACAGCGCAAAAATTTTTTTGCAGTATCTTTACTTTCACTATCTTTTTTTAGGAGTATCTTTTCCTTTCATTATCTTTTTTTTTTTAGAATACTTTTTCTTTAATCATCTTCTTTTTTTTTTTGGAATACTTTCTCTTTCAAATATTTTTTTTTATACAACATAACCAACTTAAACATTACTACCAAGAAAATAAAAAACCAATTGCCTTTCTTTTAAAAAAAATAAGTCTTATCTGTAAAACTTGAATTATGCACGACAAAGATTATTTGACAGCACCAACCGGCACTTATTTCTTGATAAGAACTAAAATCGAACATAAAAACTCTATATTCCTTGCTCAAATCGATACTATGAATGATAGGATAAAAATATTAACCGAAAAAAAAAAATGAAGAGCATTTAGTTAAGCGTTCATGTGAAATAACTGGAGAACCAGGTTTTATCACTCTTATTTGCTACAAAAAATCTGATAAATATTTTTTTTAAAGAAAAAAGCACTATAAAAAAAAGCTGCCAGGTAGTTCAGACATATAATTGGCAGGCAAAAACAAAAAAGTACCGCAAAAAACTCGGCGCCAAAATGGACCTCAATAAATCAGACTCTGATGAGGTATCAGAGATGCCTATCAGTGCGTCTTTATTGAAAAAAAAACATCCATAGCACAGCACCGTACACAGCAGGAAAATGGCTTAGATATATTGGAAGAAATTGCAACTCATTGTTGTATTTTAGATTCACTGCTGCTTGAAAAATGAGTACTAATTTTAATTTTGCAAGGGAGAAACTGGAAACATCGATACAGAGTTTGTGTGGTCACGTAAATCATCTCAAAATTGACGCTATTTTATCAGTAGAGCCCATATTGAGAATTATGCACTTACACAATTATAGAAGAGCAATACATGTTCATACAATGTTTGACACAAACTTGGCACCATCTAGAACGGTAAACCTCCTTTAATTGATAACCAACCTCGAAATTACAGTGGTCCCTCGCTAATGTCACCATTTTTTTTTTTACACATCCATTTGTGAAATTAGCGGGGAACCACTGTAATTGGATATTTCAATCAAGAGCAATGACTCTGTATGGGGTATCAACTTATAACGAGGGGAGAACAGAATATTATTATCCATTGGAGTTATACAAGACAAAGATCTTTAGATTTAGAAAAATTAAAAAATAGCGAATATTGGAACTACGTCCGACAAATTCCTAAAGATTAAATCCGATTTTTTGGAGATGACGCTCATCGTGTGCTTCAAGTGTATTGTCAATCAGTTAAAACATTAATAATTAATAATAATATGGCCTTCTAAATTATGAATAATAATAAGAAAAAATTAACATTGTACATAGAGGATATACTTTCTCATCCAGTGCTAGTTTATTTAATTGGCCGGTTTAAAACATTAGTAGCTTTGGTTACTGGATATCACAGCTTAACTTTTTAGTAGCCTTTTTCATTTTTTTTTTGTCCTCTATGATATATAAGTGTTACGAGCTAAATACATGAAACTCATTAGTGTTCTATTCCTTTCATTCTTATTTTTTTTTCCTCTGTTGAGACTTACACGATTACGCGTTGTTTATACGAATCGTTAAAAAATAATATAAAACAGGCTGGTTTATGGAATTAATTTTTTTTTTTCATATATAACTAATTAAAAATGACCACAGTATTTCTTAGCATATAAACTAAAAAAGGAAGTGGCTTATGAAATATCAAAGATTGAAATTTCATAAGTCAACCAGGTGTCTATTACAAATATCGTTTATAAATAAATAAATATTATACCTACATTACCTTATTAATACAGCTAAAAGGAAAAAAAAGTGAAAATAAAGAAAATGAAAATGAATAGAGATTTTTTTTTTACACTCTTTTTTAGGTCTGAACAATTAAACCCAGAAAAAAATACTAACCTTTGACTACTAAGTTTTAAAATATAGTATCAGCTACTAAAAGAGTGGCCATACAGTCTAGAGAAATAACCAGCAAATAACCAGATTTTGGCACAGTTAGTTTAAAATCCAAAATCAGAAAACGGTCCTGGGGCTTTGAATCCTAAATTAACTATGTCAAAATCTGGTTATATTCTGGTTATTTTTTTTAGAGTGATAGTGATGATCAAAAGCCAAGATTCTCTTATAAATAATTTTGTAGAGAAATTGATGAAAGATATTTTTTATTATTATTATTTTTCCAAATTTAATTATTTTTATTATGTAATATATTTTGAATAATCAGCAGAAAAAGCTATGAAATTAAGAGATAGCACTCTTCACTTTTTATAATGAAGGATATCCATTAAATGCTAAAAGGTTCGGAGTGTTATCAGGAATTAAAGAGAGTGAATCATCGGTGGCTAAACGAATGATTTGATTTTTAATTTCTTTAGGAGTTCGGCGTTCCTTACTTAAGAAATAAGCAGCTAGACCTGCCACATGCGGAGAAGCCATAGAAGTACCTGACATAATCTTGATAGCCCGTGGATGACCAGTCCACGCTGATTTTATGGCTACACCAGGAGCAAATAAATCGACGCATCTTCCGAAATTCGAGAAAGAAGCCTTTCCATCATTTATATCAGTGGCTCCTACAGTAATAGCATTTTCTGAACTAGATGGGGACGAAAGACAGGCATCTTGTCCTCCATTACCTGCTGCAACGGAGAAAACGATGCCCCTGTTAACTGCCTATCTTATATTTTTAGAAAGAAAGAAAAAAGAAGAACCATTTTTTTGTATTATTATTATTCTTACTTCATCGATAACTGAATTCAATGTAGGCGATCTTCGACCACCCAAGCTCATATTAGCCACGGCCCCTTTAAACTTTTTATTTTGTGCTCTTACAAGCTTTTCATCATTCGAGTAATCATTTATGAGCCATTCAACACCTTTAATGACATCACTCATAGTACCTGCACCATTGGATCTTAGTACTTTGACAGCGACTGGACGAGCTTCTTTAGCAACACCAAACTTCTTTCCAGCGATGATACCAGCACAATGGGTACCATGTCCATTCCCATCGACATCTATTTCTTTAGGGAGAACCGTAGTACCCCATATGGCTCTGCCTTCAAAATCAACATGATCAATATTAATACCTGTATCCACGATATATATTTTGATGCCTTTTCCGGTAAGCTCCGAATTATAATAGTATTTATTAAAGGTGAAATAATTGAGAGATTTGCGACTAGATATGCGGGCTAGACCCCAAGGTGAATTACGTTGTAACTCGGTAGTATGCACAACAGAATCTTCTTAGACATAGGATATTTCTTTAGATTCTCTAATAATATTCAAAATAGATTTATCAAAGCGACCAGAATAACCTTTCAAAGAAGTAATATCGTAAACATGTTGAATATTTTGATCATGTAGACTGTTGTTTGAATTGATCTGACGATGATGACTGATGAAAGCATTAATCCGACTTAAATGACTTATCATTTGATTTTTGGTGATGTCTTTTTTCAATACAACAATATAAGCATCTTTAATAGCAGTGTCACCCAAAGTATATAATGGGGCAATAGTGCGACTATTATTGAAAGAAACTTGGTTGAGACTTGGTACAGTTAATACATAGTTTACTAAGAAAAGGAAGAAAAGAATGATGAAACGCATTTATTTGAAGATATATATATATATATTTATAAAAGATAAAGAATAAAGAATAAAGAATAAACTTATTATTACGTAAATAATAGTTTATATAATGTTGTATACATATTATATTATAAATGAAATAAATATCAAATGACATCACTTTTTAGAGTTCCAAAAGCGTTTTGATACACCATCCAACTGATTAACAAGGTCTGTTTCATGCAATGGACCTCTTAGAGCGACATTTTGTAACATCCTCTGATTGTTCTCTGTTATATTCACAGACTCTCTTAACATACTCTGAATAGCCAGTGTTGCTTGTGGTGTTAGAAATGCGGTTTGTTTTGCATTATTATATATTTTGGATAGTGTCTTGTAGTCTTCGATTTTAGGATAATCCGTCTAATTTATAAAAAAAAACCTGTTAGTGATAAATAAATAATAGTGTGTCATTCTTACAGGATCTGTTTTCATCTTGTCTCTTCTTATTTGTTCAATTGCTTCCAGTGTACTTTTTTTTTTTTATAAATCACATGCAAGTAAGTAAAAGTATTGCTTTCCAAGAGTTTTTTATTATTATTATCCCAAATAACTTACTCCATTGCCTTTTTAAATTCATTTTCTGCTACAGGAACCATTCTTTTCCTTTTATAATTACTGAATTCAAATATATTCATATCTTGTAGCTTCTTAAACATGAAAACTGCTTCCAAATTCTTACATTGTTTAACATTGTCTACATAAAAGTCAAACATGGACTTCCAAATATCTATCAATCCAAAATAATCAATAATCAACAATAACTAGCTTCTCTCTCTCTCTTTTCCTTTGTTTACCGCTTGATACTCTTACTTGAATCTTTTCCCATACACTTGGTTGTGATTGATGTAAATAATATAAACTGAATAAAACCCCGGAGCGTGCAATTGGGTTATTAAAGTAAGCCAAGACACTTTCATAAATTGTTGACATGAAGTCTAGACGGTATTTTCCATTCAAACAGCCAAAATGAATCAATTCAAAATGAAGCTCATTCCAAGTATCGTCGAATTCATCAAACGATCGTGTAGGTTTCTAGAGATCACTAAATAAATATAACTAATGATCCTCCTGTGTCAGTTTTCATGTCAATTAACTTACACTTAGAAAATGAGCCATTAATTTATCCACATCGGACTGAATGACTTCCCTTGATATTCCAGCACGATTATTGACTGGAATGATGTCAGCTGTAGTTAAAGCATCTCTGGGATAGTTTGAATTCATTAGTTTATATGCTTTTTTTTTATTTTGAAAAGGAATGTATTTTTTGACTTTTTTTATTTTTTTCTGCTTGAATCAAAAAGCATTTGTATCACGTGAGGGAGAAATAGAGTGATCCCTTGGTCAAAAGGGGATTCATGCCCCCTTTTTTTAAGGCACATTTTGACTTTTCTTTTCTTCTTTCTCCTTTTCTTCCCTCCTTTTCTTCTTTTTATTTCTCTTCCACTTTCAATTCCAAATATTAAATTCTTTTTCAATGCAACGACTTGTTCCTATTATTGAAAAAGGATTGTTAATTTATGGACTTTCATCTATTAAGCTCAACAATACAATTTATCTTTATGGCGGTTTACAAAACCAAGATCATATTTATACTATTAATAACTCCAATCTCAGCTTAACCTCCAAAAAGACACAACAGCAACCAGCTTCTCTCTTCTTTTCACCAAGTATAGCTTTTAGTAATGGTTTTATTGCCTTTGGTGAAGGTGATGTCAACAATAACAACAAAACGATGGCACTTTCTTATTTTGATCTATCAAGCCTGTCCTGGTCGATTGAAAAAATTCAAAACAGTAGTCAACCGTTGGATCGACTGTATCACACAATTGTACAACACGAAAACAACGCTTATCTTTTTGGGGGTGTGCATAATGGACAAATACAAAATGATTTTTGGTCCTTTAATTTAATAGATTTTAAATGGACACAGTTAATGATATCACAAGGAAGAACAGGACATACTGCTAGTATGCTAGAGTAAGAATACATATTAAAGTGTATATGTTATAGTATTTATGTATAAATGTATATATTTTTTAGGAACGGCATGATGGTGATCATAGGCGGAAAAAATACTCAGTTAGTCCCCATGAATGAAATACTTGTTTTTGATTCAATACAAGCAAAGTGGCAAAGTCCACCTTCAATTCAAGGCGATATACCATCATCGCGTATCTATCATAGTGCAGTTGTTACAGGTACAAGAAGAAAAATTCTACATATATATATATACATATATACTTTAATAGGTACTAACTTATATCTATTTACAAATAAAGAAAACGGATACTCTATCTTTATTTGTGGAGGTATTACCAAGAATAATTAATGTATATAAATGTATAAAAACGGGACTTTTGAGTAAAGTATAAATATGTAAACGTACTATAGGTCAAGATGATACAGCGCCACCTTTTCAGACTTATCGAACTAATAATGCAATACTTGATACAGCCCAATGGCGATGGAGTGAAATCAATCCAAAAGCACAACCTTTCCCTCAATCTTTTGGTGCACTACATCTTTTAAATAATACCAATATTGTTTATGGTTATGGTACTTTCTATAAAAACTTTAGAACACCTAATGAGAGTAAACTAAAAAAAAAAATGTAAATGCATTATTCAAGGTACAAATTATCAATCCATCTTAAGTCAACTTTTTGTTTTTGATACAGCAAGTGGATCATGGATGTACGATACACCAAAAGAAGAACGATCATTTTTATGGATTATTCTTTTATCCGTCGTTGTAGCTATACTTGGTATTTATGTGGTGACTTTAGCGGTGTTAGGGAAGAGAATAAATTTAATGATGTGGAACTGGGTACAATCATTAAAAAAAGAATTATGGAAACCAAGGTATGAAGTATACTTTAGTAATAGAAAAACAAAACAATAATTATATGTATATCTACCATTTTCTTATCATCATATATATATATACATATTAGGGTAGGCGAACCTGGTTGGACCGAGTCATTTCGTTTAGTATTAAAAGCTTTCTTTTTTGGTCTATTCCTCTACTTATTTTTGATATTGGTCACTCAAGTAATTAATAGTCCAATCATTGATCAAATATCTTACGAAACAAGTGAAACCATTCATGCACCAGGTATATACATCTTCTTACATATATTTTTATATCTACTGTTATTGATAAATTCATCATTTATTCTTTTTTTCATAAGATGTTTTATTTTGTTTTGATGGTTATAATGGTTCAACACCACCTTTTGTTAGATGTGTCACCGATTTCGGTGTTCCCTGTTCAGATTATTTTAAACAAATTGATGATCATTGCACACTTTTCACCGCAACTGATCTTCGTATCGGTTCCATCTCATCAAGACAAGTAAGCCATGGATCCAAACTAAAGTTTGATTACTATAGTCAAGGTGGATCACTTCAAGTCTCTCTGTTCAACAAAAAGTCCAATGACTCGACTGATTCTTTCATCATAAAGAAACAATATCTTATCAAACCCGGTATTGCCCACACCATCGCCTACGAGCTTGTGAAACGACTCTCACTCGGTCCAAGCATATGGAACTATGTTGGTGTTGCGAGTAAGATAGACACACTATACGAAATACAAACTGATATTACATCTGACGCATTCATCACCGAACATACATCAGGGGGTAGTATCCAACCCACAGGCTCCTTGAATGTATTTCCACGAACATGTCAGATCAAAGTCTTTTCTGAACAAAGGGCATTTACGGTGATGAATGCAACAGGTGTGTTTGGTGGTCTGTTTGGTTTGTTGTTCAGTCTCCAATCTTGTCTGTTTGGTCATAGACCACGTTCACCCTGGGGTTATATGCATCGATGGTCTTTTGGTCAATTTAGAAATTCACTTTTAAGAGGTCTACAAACAAATTTTTTTCCAGACATGTCTTCAAAGCCACCCATTGTAGCTATACAACAAGACAAAACGACTATTGTAAATAAAGACAATCGACAACAGCGACAACAACAATTAAGAATAAATACACATAACCTTCCAACCATCGATCCTATTCTGTTACCGCCTACTCCTATGGATACTGTACGCTTTTCTGGTCTTTCTGAAGTAGAGATTAGAATACGTTTGGTTGAAGAACGTATTCATTTATTGGAAAGACTCTTTCAAGCATATTATATTGATGATGAAATATTTCGTTCTTTGGACCATGCTTTACATAAATAGAAACCATAAAAAGTATTTTTCATTATATATATTTATTGGATTTTTGTGGGTAAAAGTGTTATTGTATCATAACCATGTTTTAGTAAATCTCGTTCTGTTTCTGAAATATCATTTAATGTTTGTTCTAAGTAAAAAGACTAAAAAAAGAGGGGGAAGTATAAAGAATGAGTTGCAAGAAGAAAAAAAAGGGAGCTCAAACTATTTATATAAAGTCCATCAACTTACCAAAAATCCTTCCCAGGTAAGCCAACCTTTTTCATTTGAACCAAATTGTTGGGCAAGTTGAATAAGAATAGTACGTGATGGATGTTGATCGTTTGTAAACCACACGAAATGATCCAACTCTTTATAGTTTAACGCACCGTCTTTATCTTGATCGAATTTGTTAAATATTTTTAATAATGTCTTTAAAAGTTCGGGTGATAGGTTTTCGTTGATCAAATAAGGTACTTGATCAAGGTATATATCAAAACGTTGGATGGTATTTGTTATTTGTGTTTCTAATTCTCTTATTATTTTTATTTTTATTTTTATTTTTATTAATATATGTAATGTCTTTAAAATATATAGTATATATAAAGGTGTTTACCATTAAAAAGTTCAAAAGTAGGATTAACTAGTCTACCCAGATCCAATACATCAAGAGCTTCTTCATGCTGATTAATCATAAATAATAATAGACAAAGAGTATAATAACAACCTGCATGATAAGGATAGAAGTCTATTCATTATTAAATTAGTATATATATATATTAAACATTCTTATAATAAAATAAAAAAAACAAGTAATTTACCTAATATCCATAACATCTTTGCTGCAATTTCAATTAAAATGGATGAGTAAAGTTCATCTCTAAATAAGAACAACATTTACTTTGCATGTCTATATTCTTGATTGATTTTATCCATGATCTCCGGTTCAATATTGTTTTGTTTCATTAGATAAAAACGTTGCCATGATTTGAATTTGGTGAACCTTGAAATTAAATCGTTTGGTAACACGAGACCAACATGATTAATAATTTGATAGATTTGAAATAGATGTCCAAAATCTCGTAAGG
>VCJD01004279.1:49664-60729 GCA_024140245.1 Backusella tuberculispora | reverse complement strand
TTTTTTTTTTTTTTTTTCTTCGCGTAGCACTTTGAAAAATATATTATTTTATATTATACTCAAAGACAAAGCATATGGCTGTTTTTAACATATGTATATATATACCATCCTTCTTACGCGATATCAATGGGGAGCCAAACGAAAAATTAGCTTTTTAAAATCAAATAAAAAAAAAGATGGTATATTTTATAGCCGAAGAAGGTGAAAAGGGCATAACTCACATCTATTTTGTACTACTATCTTTTTTAAAATTATGCAAAAAAAAACATCTTGGCATAACTAAACCTTTTCTCATATTTAAAGAGGAGCTAAAAAACAGAAGATTAAAATTAAAAATCTATGTTTCTAACGAACTATCAAGGTATGAGCCTTGAATAAAAGGTCTTACTTCATAAGCTGTCAAGTGAACTTATTCGCCATTTGATAATTACGCCATAAATTTGTCTTAGCTGATGGAGAAAATAAACAAATAAAAGGTGATATTTCTTTTTCTTTTTTCTTTTTACGTTGTCTCGAACGAGCAATATAGGAAGATAGACACCTCAATCATCTGTGCAAAACAAAAGTTATTGAGCTGAACTTGCGCGAAACAAGTTTAATGTAAGTCTGATATAACATATCGTTATATATTAAAGTACTTTAACAGTAAAAGGGAATATGGCAGCATATTTCTTTACAAATAAAAGCAAGACTATTAAGGAATATATGACTTATAAATGCTTAGCGACATTTAGGCGGCTTAAGCTCAAGAGAGGTGTGTTATCCAAGCTTTACCAGCATAAACATAGCAGCTTTTACTTTTTTTTTTTAAGAATATTGTGTAAAAGATCGTTGAGGGAGTACGTTCTATATTTTGATTATATATCCTCATTGTTTCTTCGCAATTTACTTCTAATGAATAGCTGTTGACAAAAGAACATTCGTTTTTCTTTAGATCTTCTTCTAGTTGAACTGTGTTTTTATTTTGACTAACAGGTTCAATGCTTAGCTATTTATTATAGACCTAGATTTTGTGATTTGTAGATTATGGATATATGCTTCATAAATTTTTGAAGCTTTCTTTTTTAAAAAATGAAATATAATTTATTTTATATTCGCGTTACTGATTGTATATATTTCTCATTGGTAATTTTAAAATATAAATATATAATGTAAGATATTAATATCACAATAGAATATATAGTTATATTATACTTTTAAGTGGGATTATATACTCGTGAAGAGAAAACCGTATTGTAATCATTCTCATACTGATTTGACATTGATGGTATAAACTTCCGCCCATTAAAATTTTCATGAAATTTTTTAAAAAAAAAGAGATTCTCACGATAATGTTTAGATTGTTCTCTAGAGAAACATAGTGAATTTACCATTTATAAGTGACCTATCTCTCCCTCCCTCTCTCTTTTTTGTCAAAAAAAAGAGAGAAAAAAACAAGAAAGAGAGAGAGAGAGAGAGAGAGAGAAGCAGCTCTAAATTTATAAGATATTCGATACAATTCTGTCAGACGTATTAACAAATTCCAACTCTTAATAAAAATCGTTTTAACTCTAACCATCTTCAACAGTTGCTTCTAGATTCTAAAATCTTTCTGATGTTCCCCCGGAAAAAATATGGAGTCATTGCTGAGTTTTTTAAATGAAACATTCACCTGAAGACAAGTTTGTTAAGAGCATGAAAGTACTTGAATTTGTAGTAAATAGTTCTTATTTAGTATTGATACTTAATAATTGAATGATAGAATAATAACAGTAAAAAATAATACAATTTCACTTCTCCTTTATCTCTTATACAAAGGTAATACGCTTGTAGTGTTTTAGAATAAACTTGGAATCAAAATGAAAGCATTAAAGTTTTTATGTTGTGAACTTTCATGGAAATCAAACCAAGGAAATACAGAGTAATTATGATAAGCTTGATATTTTCCTATATACATAAGCCTAAAGAGTTAAAATGGATAGTATTAATATTAGTTGCCTTTTATTTATACTCTCCAGTATAGAAATATTTATCTTTCAATGCAAAAGTGTCTGTCTTTGTTTATCCCATAATATTTGACGTAACTATTAAAAGGGGCGATAGACTGAATAAAGTTAAAAAGCAATTCATTTTGTTCCCGATGATAGGCTATTACACCTCAGAAATGAGACATATGTTTCTTCAGCACAAAAGATTTTATGCGATATATAAAGAAGATACAACAGGATTTCTATTTTTCTCTTATTTTTCTTTATTTTTTATTTGTTTAAAAACAAAGAGTTAAATAATAATTCGTAATATATATCTACCAAAATACTAATATGATCAGAACCATTTTATATAAACCAAACTGTTTGTCCAAGCCTGCTTATCGATTGATTTTCACCAGTGCTCCAAAATACACAGGAGGTCTTCGAGGATTTGACGAGCGTGAAATGGCAGCTGAGGGTGAATGGGCAAGAAAGATTGTAAGTGTTAAATGCAGAGAATATATTTGGTATTTTATAAGATGGTATATACTAAGAACATTTTATAGAATTATGATGAATTAGAGGCTATAAGAAAGCAACTAAAGATGCAGCAAAAAGAAAGCGCTGAGCTAAAGCATCACTTGGAGGATACTAACAAGAAAATTGAAAATTTAAAACACAAAGTTAACGATTTACAAAATGCTCAATGATAATAATAATAAAGCGTATACTGTACATACATATTCTTTGAAAGTCCAGTATAATCTGATGCATTTCTATTTCATGCATTGGCGTAAATGTAGTGATATCACATGCTCTAACCTTTTGGGGTAGAGGCTTTTAGGCATTTTGAAAATAGCTCCAGCTCAAAGAGTAACATGCACTTGACAATATTTTTTTAAAAAAAAGCGCTGTAGTTTTCACTCTTAAGTAAAGACAAATAATGAGATGTAAATAATAGGAAAAGCTTAAATATGACAGTGGTGTGAGTATTTATTTTTCTGTTTAAAGACCTATGTATAACACTTTCCCCTTTCCCAATAAAGCGCCATTTTAAATCATTGGAATACCAATACCATATATGGAAAAACCATTATCTGATTTGTTGATCTTGGATGACTCAATTCCATGAAATAATAAAAGGCAAAGTTACTTGCCTCTTTTTATCATAATTAATTCTATCTGATACCCACCATACTATGTCTGTAAGAAGGTTATTCTCATATTCAATTTATCGCTCTCTTAATACCAGGAATCGATCATTTTCAAGCACCATACCCCGTGCGCTTGCTAATTCAAAAGAACCCGCCAAACCTAAGCTTGCACGATTGGATTCGATTCAGTCCAATACACCATACCATTTTTATCAAAGTAAAGTACTAGATAATTATATTTCACAACCCATAAATGCCAGTACTCTACGTGATTTCATATTCTTTGGACGACAAATGAACACCACTCGTCTTCTCAAGTCTGCCAACTGGGTGCGCAATGAGCTTTTAGTGCGTTTGGCCCATCGTATTCGTGATTTCCAACAATTACCCTTTTTTGTAGGAACAAATCAACACATTGAATTTGTTTACAAACTCTATTGGGGAGCTTTCGAGACTCTAAGGCAATTTCCGGTCATTGAGAATCAAGAGGACAATGCTAAGTTTTGTCAAGTTCTAAAAAGTCTACTGGAAGACGGATTAATGGTGGTTCCTCAGTTGGCACAGGGCCTTAGTGAAAGTGCAGCTTATTACGCTCCTGAACAAAATGATCTTGATTTATTTTTAAACCGCATGTTACGATCACGCATTTCAAGACGAATTTTAGCAGAGCAGCATTTGGCATTGACTGAAGCATGTGAAGACCATTTTGATAGTTCAATGGGCTTTGGCGATGGTTATGTAGGTATTATTTTCGTTCATTGTTCAGCAAAAGAACTAGTGGAGCGTGCAAAGACCCTAGTCAACCGGCATATTCAACGTTATTGTCATCAAACAAAAGTATCAAAGGACTGGAAACCTCCAACTATCGAAATCGCTTTGCAACAAGATCCAACGTCATTGAACAGTGGAAGAGATGAAGTTTTATTTGCTTATGTAAGTATTAATGGTTAGAAGGGAAAATTAGATTTAATAAATTTGCAAACTTGCATAATAGGTGCCTGAACAGTTAGAACACATCTTATATGAATTACTCGATAATTCAATGCGATTTACCATGTTACGATATCCTGAAGGAAAATACCCATCCATAAAAGTCACTGTCAGTGCCAATGATTCTGATGTTTATTTTAGAGTGTCAGATCAAGGTGGAGGGATGAATAAACAGAGATATGATTGTCTTTGGTCTTACCAATCTCGTGCTCAAACCGGTGATTTCGAGGATTTTAAGCAGGTAACGACTTTGCCTGCTAGCATTGATGGTAGAGCTAGCCAGGCTTCTCAAATGGGCTACCGTCATCTCGGTATTGGTTTGACGATGAGTAGGATATATGCGGAATATTGGGGTGGTGAGCTTCAAATTCAAACAATGGATGGGTTTGGTACAGATGCTTATGTTCGAATTCCACGATTGGGAACGAATATTGAGAATCTTGGTATAGAGACACATCCTGTTTTCCAACATTCAAGACCTTCATCACCTTCTAAACGAAAGAAGATGTCATCAAAAGCTAAAAGATCTCACGACTTGCGATCAAACTCCGCTACTAAAAAGTCTCCTGACCTCCACCATTACGTCCGTTGACGAAGACGAAGAAGAAAATGTGGTAACAAGCTCCAAGAGCCGCGCTTTATTTTCCTTTTATAGATAAAAAAATATAGTAAAAATAAAAATATACTTAAAATCCCCCTTTTCCCTTCATACCTTCAAAAGTCGTATTGGTAAACTCAATTTGTTAGTATAAAAAGGAGAGGAAACATTGATTGAATAAATGTAGAAAAGATAAGATATAGAATAAAATAAAATAAAATAATAAAATAAAAAGAAAATTTGATAAAATATTTGTGGTAGTTAATTGTTCCATGAATCTTTCAGCTAAGAGAGCTATTTGGGTCGGGTTGTTACCACATTTTCTTCCTCGTCTTCGTCAGCGGACGTATTGTTGAAGGAACGACCAACCATTTGTCACTAGCCTAACTGTATCAAATAATGGTAGTAGTAGTAGTAATGGATGGAGTTCGAGTCATATGATCCAATCTTAAATTGTACAGTGTAATTTAATAAAGCTATTTTTTATTTTTATTTTTTTTAATTGAGCATAAGACATGGTATAATCATAGAATTAAAATAAAATAATATAAAAGTTGGCAAATTATAATATTTTTGGAAAGTGGCCAAAATGAATAATAGAACAAGCTTATTTCCAGGTTTCTTCAAAGCCTAAACCTGAATGAGTCCATTTACCATCCTTGTCCAAAGTCAATTCTGCTATTTTAAGCCATAAACTGTTTAATTTTTCATTTTCAGAAGGACCATAAAGGATTTGACCGACGGCGCATGAACGCACAACCTTGATAACATGTACCTCTTCAGCTTTAATACCTCGATTAAATACTTGTAACCAGTGGTTGCTGCTAGAACTATCTCTGTTGGGGGAGTTGTATGCAAGTAAAGCGTCAACATTAAAAGCTGGTCTTCCAGATGTGATGTAATAAACAATGACGAGTGATAAATGGGCACGTAAAAGAGAAGCTGCCTCAGAAGGGGATACCTTTGAAATGTATTGATGAAGGAATTCACTGGATGTTAATGCATGCATAATAAAGAAGTCCAACTTGAACTCGCTACCAGGTGTATTGGTTCTGAATGCGGTGGCTCCATAGGCCAAAAGAGAAAGTGCATGAAGTTGACGGAAACATTCTTGAACGCTCTTTGTACTTTCATCAATAGTCCATCGGCCAACATAGCTCTTAATTTTATTGACAGCCTCCTTGTTACTTACGAGAGTTTGCGATTTATTTTGAGTGTCATAAGAAATAATGCCATCGAATGTCTTATCATTTCTGATTTCAAGTGCAATGCCGATGAGAGGGTTATCCTTTAAGAAGGAAGGAACACCGCTGGTGACATCGTGCTCATTCTTTTTAGATGTGGTTGAACGAGTTGCAGGATCTTCTTTTGATTTAGCTGATCCATCAAACATATTTAACTGATTAGCAAGTTGTCCAGCCAATTGAGTGATATATTCTCTAGCTGTGCTAGTAGCATTTTCAGCAGCGGCTTGAGCTCTGACGGGAATAACGGCAGAAGCGTCAAGATCTGGCTGTGTACCAACCAAATCCAAGAAAATACTTTCAGTACATGCCATCATTGCAAGGCCTTCAGCGACAATACCGTCAATTTGAAATTCAAGACCATATCCAATGTGAATCAAAGGGTGGAGAGCACCGCCAACAGTACGAGCCAGGAGATCACCACTCCAGACCCAACGGCGAACAGTGTCAATCGCACCGTTCTTTTTAACTTCATTGTTGAACAATTCCAAGAAACTGGTATAGGCCTCTGGCTTACTCAGATATTGCTTGTATGATTCTCTTGTAATCGGACCAACCGAGGCGGGAAGTGGTCTTTGGTATGAAGCATGAGAATCAAATATTTCTTGAAGTCTTTGTTTTGAAGCACCTAAAGAATAAGCGGCCAAAATGTGATGAATTAAATGACTTAAAACAAGGTGATTAATAAGCAATCTTATACTTTATATTTTTCGCATGGTAATTGTTACATGTTATCTTACTTGTGGAACCTTTTGTCATTAAAAAAACAATGAAACTCCTTGTTATTTTTGTTCAAAAGTTCTTCAGAAGTGTTTGCAGCATCAGGATCAATACCGGGAAGTAATATAGTAAAAGATTCAGGATGAGGTGGTGCTGTAGGTTTAAAACTAGACATTTCGTGCGAAAGAGGAAAAAGAGAATGTTGTTATTCCCTCGTACATGAGCGTATTTGGTTTTTATATATGACTTTGTTTCTCCGACGATTTTATTTCGTCATAATTACTTTGCATAATTGAGCCCAGGGATCGTTTACGCAAGTGTAACGAAAATATTAGTCCGAATAAACATTGTTCCACTTTAATGTTGAACGTTAGCTCTTTCCAGAGTTCTCCATTACTCTTATATGTCAATTAACAAACAATGCAGTAACAAAAGAGAAGTTTTCATTTTATTAGTATAATCAAAAGAACGATGGTACACTCTGAAAATGATATTACGCTATTAAAGTTCACTTGTGTTTGATAATCGTGACCAAAACTCGTTTTTAGTTAAAAGGTATCAAATCAAATTGTTTCTTTTTATTTATAATTATTTATAATAAGGTGTTATTTGTTTAAACATTTATGCAAGAAGTTTGATCACGAAACTAAATATTTCGTTTTCAGCCTATTAGAACAAAGATTAGTAAAGAGCTTAGTCATTGGCCAATGCTACAATATAATAAACAAGATAAATTCCAGGGCAAGCATGTCTTCCACAGCTATTGATATAGTTGTCACAGATTTCCAATTTACAGTTGAATGATGCTTACATAAATCTGGTTTCATCAATAAAGCGTTCAGATTCGAATTTATCAGCGTTTGAATTGTTATTAGGATCACCGTAAATAGCTACACTGTTAGTAATAAGAGCTGCTCCTTTGGGAATAATATGATTTATATATGCAGCTATAAACTAATAAAAATAGAGATGAACGTGATGTGTTTCAAGTAAGTTATCACTTTATACATATAGTTTTAACCGGATCTACCAGGAAAACCGAGTGAAGTGGGAGGGCTGAAACGAAGGTTTTCATTTTGGAACAAAACATAGTAAGGAAATTTAAGAGAATTAAAGAAGGAGAAAAGACGACCGTGTCTTAAAATAAACACATATAATTCATATCTTAACGTCTTCTAAACTTCTTGGTGAACACATCAAAGAGCACATATCCACATCAAGGTCACAGGTACAGTGTAAGAACTAGGAACAATGGTCATGATTTATTTTTATTTGATTTAATAGCGCGTAATAATTAAAACACATCTTTCATTATATATTCAATGATTCTCTCCTTGTCGAGTTGTTTGAGTCGACCTTCATTTTCGCTCTCACAGTCAATTTTAATCAAAAGTTTAAAAATCGGAAGTGTAATGGTTTTGACGAATCATCTCAGCTATGTTCTTCTCTAAAAATGAAACACAAAAAGGACAGAATAGGAGAACAGTGGAATAGTGGAATAAGCATTAAAGTCGAAAACAGGATCAGCAAATCTACCATATGAAACGGTCATATATACCAATTACTTGAAAAGAAGGTCTTTTGAAGATTTAACATGAGTACCGAATGCAGAGAACAGTAATTTGCTTGCACGACATGCAAATTTTAAATAGAAACAGGGAATTAATGTAACACGGACAGCTTGTTACTAAAAGATGAATATACAGATTTATATAAAATATTCACTTTTAAAGACTTGACTCCACTATTTCGTATTGGGCTGTGCTTCATATGTTTATTATAAAAGGTACTAGAAAAGAAAAAGTAAATCGATTAATGACCATAATCATAATACAAGACGGAGAAGAAGGAGAAATAAAGCACAAACATTTGATAGACAATTGTTTACTCGGGTTATAGAAATATAAAGTAGGCTTTTCTATCTTTTATTTGAACTATCAACTGCTTTTTGTTTTGTTTTAATATCATAAATGACAGCCAAGTACGTACATAAACACACGCATACATATATCCAGTATAAGCACGTGGGGAAGAGGAACAGGGAAAATAAAAGCAAATAATTGGCTAAAGGTTACCCTCGAGATCTTCTTGGGCTGAAATGTTTGTAATCAAAGAGCTCTCCGGAATAATCGGGCGCTTTGGAAGCGAATTTACAAACGGTCTCTGAATAATTTCAGGTTCATCTCGTTTAATTAAATCCCAATGTTGTTCCTTTAATAAATATTGCTGCAAATGATGTCCTTTTGGCGCCATATAACTAGGTTGAAGGTGCTTTAGAAACGTTATCATGTGTGGGTTTTCTATTGTGTCGAACGGTATTCCTGCAGAAAAGAACGCACGTGCTAAATACCAATCCAGCGTCGCTTGCGACCGTTGTTGTTCGGCTCCGAAATGTGAAAAAGCTGAAGTTTCTTGGCGGGAAGGTAAATTTTGTTCGTGGTGACTAGAATAGACAGAGCTTGATAATGGTGGACTTCTGCTCTCATGGTGCATTCCCATTCCATCATGACTCGCTGGCTCGCTGCTTTTAGACGATTCCCTTTCTCTCTCATCTCTTTGCTTCCGTAACTGATCGCGTACATTTGGTGTTATTTGAGAACATCGGTAAAGCAAATGCTGGTGCAATCGTGTTATGCTTGCAGCTTTTTCTAATCCGCAAAATGCACAACGAGCTTTTTTGCTACCGCCATGTTCTGCGGTCAACAATTCAAAGTATTGCCATGTGTCACTTAAAGGTCGAGGCATTCTCCTTTGTACTGCTATTACTGCTTTGTTATTTTGTAGTGACAACAAGTAGCCGTAATAATAAATATTAAAAATATTAAAAAATAAAATAGAAAAATACAAATATAGAAACTCCTTCTCCTCCTCGTGCTTAAACATTAAAAGACACAGACAAGGAATATAGCTTTTTATTAAAACATCTCTACTTGTTTACATTAATCTTGCGGATAATGTTAAAGAGGCTATAGTAATAATTGATGACAATATATATGTAACAATGATATTGAAATTAGCATAATGATAATTAGTGGGTAATGTTCGATTGTTTAATATGTGTTTGTTAAAATGCTTTATAAAGATAAGTTATGAGAAATGAAAATGTAAAAGAAGGAATATTTAAATAACGAGAGGTCCCGGTCTTCTAGGATGGAAGCTCATATGACATTCATCCTTAGGATAAGTAGTAGCAAAGAGCCAAATGGTGTCGGAGTCTTCTGTAGGATAGTGCTTAAATTCAAGGCGACGAGTGGCTTGGGCAACAGTAGACATCAAGTGAAGAAGAGCATATTCTTTACCAAGACAATGGTGAGGTCCATTACCAAATACCATATAATTTTTAGGGAATTCTTCGGCACATCCGTCGGGTCCCCAACGATCAGGATCAAAAGAATCGGGGTTAGGATAGGCTATAGGATCATGAAGTGCGGGGTAAGTAGTGGGAATAACCATAGACTTGGCAGGAACTGTGTAATCTGCAGAAATTGGGAAATCTTTATGTGTTTGATAAGGAACCATCAACACTGGAGGTTTAAGACGAAGAGACTCTTTAATGACCTGTCGCAAATATGGAGACTTTTCCATCAACTCGAGAGTAATAGGCTGATCGGGATCATCAGCACGAACACGATCTTGTTCATCATAAACCTTCTTCATCACATCAGGATGATCGGCCAACAGTTGGAATGTCCAAGTAAGACCAGAAGAAGTGGCATCTTGAGAAGCGAACAAGAATGTTAAGATAGTAAGAGCAATTTCACGATCAGTAAATTCATGAGGAGCAGGTTTGTTCTTTGCTTCACACTCCTTCTCATTTTCCTTCATAGCAATCAACCAATTATCCAAAAGGCAGGTAGACTCGCCACCATTAGCGATACGTACACGAGCATCTTTAATTGATTCGATAAAAGCGTCATAGATAAACTCACGTGATTTAATTGCCTTGTAGACCTTGGTTCCGGGAAGCGGGATAGGGAAGTTAACAAGCTCAAGTGCAGCAGTAATATTGAAATATTCATCAGAGCACTTCTTAGCAACAGGCTCGGGCATAAAATCACCTAAGAATACACGAAGAGAGGACTGCATGTTAAGCTCTCTAAAATCCCACTGGTACCTTCTAGTTTTTCCATCATGAGAAAGCCATTCGTCAAAACATTTTTGATAAACCCTATCCATAATTGGGAAATAGCTGCCAAGTGCTCTTCTTTGGAAAAGAACATTCAAACCTCTACGGTAGTGGTTGTGTTCTTTTCCATCCATAAAGACCCAGTTATCAGGAGCAAGAATATATCTCATAGAATCAACAACAGCAGGCTCGACAAAGCTGGGGGAGTTAAGAATTTTTCTACTAAATTCGCAGTTTGAAGCGATAACAATAAAGCTATATGTATTATGTTAGAAATATACTTA